>WAAB01004965.1:124037-395845 GCA_013389865.1 Piaya cayana
GGGGGGGGGGGGGGGGATCGGAGCGGGATGGGCTTCGTGATTTTGAAGGGAACAACGCGGAGGGAAAGCTCTCTTAAAAGCCAAAACACGTAAAACAAATCCTCTCCTTAATCTCCTTACCTTATCATTCTGGTATGCGGTCACTGCGATGAATTCGGTCTCCGGGAAGACGTAGGTCCTGAACGTGCTGTAGGGGAGCTTGAGGATATCGTTGGCTCGGACGATGTGGAACCGGGGCTGGTACTTGTGCATGGAGTTTAAAATGGTCTTGGGGGGGGAGCAGCAACCGGCAGCAGAAGGGGGGGGAGAAAGAAGAGGGTCAGCTGGAGCAGCACCCCCCGCCCCGCTATAACCCCCCCCAAGCCACCGGCACTTTCTCCTCCTAATTTGCCTTCCCCTCGCCTTCCTCCCCTCCCTCCTCCTCCTCCTCCTCCCCGCCGAGCACACTCCAAACACACGCCTTGCAGCATCCAACAAAAAGCACTGACAGCTCCAGCTCAGCCGGGCTGAGGCTGGACCTCGAGGAGAGGGCGAGGGGGTAAAATCCCTCTCCTAAGTGTGTGTGTGGGGGGGAGAGCTGTTTCCACGTGAAAATAAAATTTAAAACTAAAGAAGCAGCAGCGGCCCCAATAGCAACGCCACCACCAGAGCCTTGGCCGGGTCTAATTGCTCGCCCCAATCCACTTAAGGCCTTCTGCGAAAGGCAAAAACTGTATCGTCTAATCAAATCTCAGCCAGCAAATGCAATCTTCGGCACATTAGAGATCCCCCCGGCTGCGGCCACCAGCAACCCCGGCTCCGGGGCAGCAGCTTTCCCAGGAACAGAGAGAAATGGCAAGGAGCATCAGGGCACTTATCAGCAGGTTTGTTTGAATTCACTCTTAGGGTGAGTTTTTATCTCTGCACACCCAGTAAATGTAAAGGAGTGGAGAGACATGAATGGGCAACTTGACCTCTGACTTAGGTCCCTGTTTATTTTCGCTCTGGCTTGCTTTACATTATCCAGATTAATATATATTTAAATGTTTGCGCACTTAGGCCTTTAAGCCCTTTATACACACACGCATATCATTTTCCTACGCTTAAAAAAAGTGTGATCGACTTTATTAAAAAAAATTAGAGAGAGATAAATAAAGTCACCGCAGCTCCAAGAAATATCGAGTTGCGCTGGGCTGGAAATATATCCTTCAAGTTAATGCCGAATGGCACGGAGAATAAACGCCAGTGTTTAATCCCGAGCTCAGCAAGAGGAAAAAAAATAAAATAATCAAGGAATACTCTAAACCGGAGAGCTGCGTGCGTGGAGCGGGGGTTATTCCCAGTTTCCCTGCACTCCGGACAAGGCTCCAGAAGGAGCAGGCAGCGAGGAGGGGAAAGGGAGGGCAGAGGAAGGTGTAAGAGGGACTCACAAATCCGTGCTTGTCAGAGATGTTGTTAGTGAGCTTCAGCTTGTGAAAGGTGACGACTTTGGACATCCATTGTTCGCCGGTGGCCGGGCTGTCCGGGTGGATGTACATTCTCTTTGGCATTTCAGGGTCAGCTTTGCCAGCTACCATCCACCGGGAATTATGGAATTTGTACCTACAATCATCGGCCGCCACGATATCCATCAATAAAATGTACTTGGCCTTTTTATCCAGTCCAGTGCATCTCACTTTAAATGGAGGAAACATTCTCCTATGAGCAGAAAGGAGGAGGGAGGGGGGTGTTGGAAAGAAAAGACAAGACGAAAATAAAATTAATCACAGTGTTTAAATAAGGTCCCGAATCTCAGTAGCGTTTCTATCATGCCCTCAGAAGCAGAAAAGCCGCGTGTCCCAGCAAAAAGGTTTCCCCTCTCTGCCCCCAGTGATTTGGTTTCTCAAACGCTTAAAAGTTTCAGGAGAAAATGCTCCCTGGGATGGGAGACGTACGAGTTCCCTAGAAGTCAGCAGGCGCCTACCCTCTGCCATTCCTGAACAGCAAAGCCTCATTTTGCCTGCGAAACAAAGAAATGAGAACAGCTCGAGTCCTAATAAAAATAAATATTCTGCATTATAACAGCCCGCTCCGCCGAGAAGGAGAGGATAAGGGGGGGGGGGGGGGTTCACTTTGCAAAGGAGGAAAAAGAAGCCTAGAGGCTTCCCCAGGCTCCCGGTGATAACCCCGGTGTGCAGAGGGCTCTCTGCAGAGCCCGCTCCCCTCCGAGCCCAGCTCCGAACTGCAACAGGATACCACAAATTTGCTGTTTATTATATCGAGCGGTTGGCATTCAGCAATCTCAACTTAAAAGGAAACACATGACTTTGCAAACATCTAAGAGCGCTTAATGCTCGCCGAGGCTTCCGCGCAAAAAAAAACTTTTGACCACAATTAACAGAGAAAACTTCGGGAAAGCAGTAAAAAGAGCGAGGGGATTTCTTTTTTTTTTTTTTACACCCTCCTTGCTGCTCTTAGGGCTTGGGGTTTTTTTTTCCCCTTGAGCCTGTAGTCTGCAACTGGTGCTCTGGTAGTAGGTGAAGCTCTGAAGGCAGCTGAAGGCCATCTAAGAAGACTTTTCAGGAGTGGCTCCCTCCTGTAATTCTAGCAAATTACACGCCGATTGTTTGGGAGGTTTCTAAGGAGAAAAACCCCCAGGTGTGAAGGGTTTTTCTCCCTCCATGTCATCACAGCGATAGGGAGGGTTGTAAAAGGGCAGGGATGTCAATGAGTAGCGAATATAGAGAAGGATTTGCAGATAGGAAAACCTAGAAAAAGCAGAAACGCCGAGGGTGCAGGCGCCGTGTCTGTTCATTCATTCCCACGTGAAGGTTATATAAATGCAGGCAGCGCGGAGCTGCAAAGCCTTCCCTGCCCGTAGTGGCTGCAGGAGCGCTGGGTATTTTTCTCAGGTTTTTGTGCATTTCCAGATGCAATTAGTCAGCACAAAGTCGAGCCTGGATCCCAGCAGCGAGACAGGCACAAGCGAAACAACCGATAAACTGAGACTATCTGCCCTCCCGCAGCTCCTGCCTCACTGGCAGCCCTGCACAGCTCCAAATAATTTTTCCTTTATTCCCCCTTTCTGTCTTTTAAGGAAGAAAAACTACGCGTAGCAAGGCTGAGATCAGGCCAGCTCCTTTTCCAAGCCCAAATTATTTTCTTTCCGCTCCCAGCCGTCTCCAGAAAGTATTAAGCTACTGAACCATGAAGGGACCCTCTTGCCCCCTGCACACGCACACGCTGAGCGGGGCCGGTTCGTGGGTCAGTGCTCGAGCTTTTCCCTGCACTGGGCTCGGATCTTAACTGCCTAAAACTTCGCATCAATCCAGGGGAAAGAAGCTTTCTGGAGGAATGTGTCAGCTTGCTCTAAAGCAGCCAGGTGGGGTGCAGAGATTGAGAGGTACAAGAGAAGGGGTCGGGGGGGAAAGGTACGAACCCCCCAACCCAGACCTACCTTCCCGATTTGGTGATCACCATCTCCGTGCCTCTTTTATGGAATTGTTCCCAAAGTTCTTTGGCTTCCAGATGCACTTTCGGATCATCTTCCACTTCTTCTTCTGGCTCCAGAGTTTTTAAAGGCCTCAGATGAGCCGCTGCCTGGTGACCCAGGGAAGAAAAGGGGATACCAGTCTCTGCGGCCCCCACTAACTGATCCATGATGGGTTTAGCCAGAGCCCCGGGAAGGGAGAGGGCAGCTGCCCCGTTGGGAGGCAGAGCCAGAGCCGGGAAGAAGGGAGGCTGGTGTCCCAACACAGCGCTCATGGCAAAGTCCGGTGCCCGGTGAGGTAAAAAAGGATGATAAGCCATGCTTGTCCCAGGGATCACTGGATCTCTCATCGGTATATTCATCCACTCCACTCCTCGCTCTTCCTACTGTTGGAGTAGTCCCAGAGTGGTTTCTAACAGCACATCATGAAGAAGAAAATTTAAGATAATAACAATAACAGCAATAAAGCACCAAAAAAAAAAAAAAAGAAAAATAGGGTGGGGGAAAATAAGCTCTAGACAGCACAGTACATGGGGGAGAGGCACAACTTCTACAGCCTACAACTTCCCGAGCCGGGGCACATCCCTAGCTCTCGGGAGAGCGGATTAACAGGATTGTTCATTATTAGTCTTGCTTTTGTGTGTGTGTGTGTGTTCAGTCTCTGTGGATTTTTTTTCTCCTGAGTGGAAGTCCTTGCGCTGGAAAAGAAACGCCGAAGAAAAGGGGGAAAATATCCACCGGGATCGCTGTCTGTTCCTCTTGCCGCAAAAGGGCTGGACGAGCCGAGATCCTTTTTTTTCTTCTTCTTCTTTTTTCTCTTGGTCTCAATCTCCCTTCTCCTCTCCCGTGGCGGAGGGTGACGGCTCGAAGCTGGGTTTTCTTTTTGGGTGGCTGGCTCTCGGCCCCCCCTCCCCCCCACCCCTCCACCTTTCCTCCGTTCGGTCAGGCTGCAGAGCAGAGGCTGGAGAGGGAGGGAAAGCAGAAAGAAGCAAACAAACCCACCCCCCCTCGGCGACCGAAGAAGGCTCCTGAGCAACCTTCAGCAGCAAAAAACTTGTAGGGAAATCTCGTTTCCGCCTCGCCTTCCCCCCTCTCCGAGCAGGAGCTGGTCAGAGTGCCCTGATTTCCATCAGGATCTCTTCTTTCCTTCACCCTCCTCCTTTTCTATTTTTTTATTTTTTTTCCCCTTCTCTTTCTCTTTCACTCTGCTTTAAAAAAAAAAAAAAATCTGGAAGGATTACACTGTCTCCGCTCCAGCAAAAGAGAGAGAGAGAAAGAGGGAGGGAAAGAGAAAGGAAGAGAAAAGGGAGGGGGGAGAGAAAGAGAGGAAAAGAGAAAGAGAGAGAGAGAGAGAGAGGGAGAAGGAGCCTCTCAGCTCTGAGAATTCCCTGTGAGTCTGTGCTCTGCGTGCACCAGATTGTATGGATGTGTTGTGGGTTACAAGGGAGCTGGAGCCTCCTTGATTGGCTCTTTGACGCGTTCGGACCAATTGTGTGGCTCCATAGGCGTGGTTCTGACAGGTCGAGTGGAAGGGGGACAGAGCCGAGTTATAAAAAGAAGGTGTCGGAAACTGTAACGCTGCAGCAAAGCATCACTAGTACTCCGGGCCGTGTGAATATGTCAACATGATCAGAGGGGAGGGAGCAGGCAGCGCCGGGGAGGGAGGGAGGGAAGGAGGCAGCACCAGCCTCTAGGGGGGGCCCCAGCCGGGCACCCCCACCTCCCCCTGCCCGCTGCTGGATGAGCTTCCGAGGCAGCGCTGGGAGTGGAGAAAGGGGGGGGGGCCCTCCAAGCTTAGGGGCGGGGGGGTTGGCTCTGCCCCCCGCCGCCCCCAGCACAGCACCGGGGTCTGTGAGCTTTGCCCCCACCAGTAGTTGGAGTTGGGGGACGGACTCCAAGGCGCTTCCCTCCAGCCACCCCTGCACGCCCATCCCCGCCGCGTCGCGGCTGCCGCCGGTCCCCCAGCCCCCAGGGCTGGTGTNGGCCGTGGCCGGGGGGGGGCGGGGCCCGCCCGACACCGGGATTTTTTTTTTAATTTTTTTTTTCACTTTTGTTTTTTTTTTCTCCTTTCTTTGGCGCTGAGGATTAAGGCCACTCGGCTGGCCCCGGCGCCGAGAGGGTTACGCTCCTCCACCCCTCCTCTTCCATGAGGTGCGTGGGGAGGAGACGGGAAGTGCGGCTTTCCCTGCGCCCGGGCTGATGGGGAAAGGCGGGGGTGGGGGGAGGCATCCCCGGTTGCCCCCGTGCCCGGGGTCCCGTGGAACCATCACCCCCCCCCCACGCCCCGGGGGGAGCATCACGCGTGGGTCCGGCGAGGGAGGAGCCGGGCAGGATGCGCCTGGGAAGTTTGTGGGGAGACGTTTCCCCGGGGGGGGTGACAGCGCAAGGGCAGCAACAACGGGGAGGGTGGAAAGTGTAAAGGGGGGGGGTCGTGGGCATGCGGGGCACCCACGCGTGTGGCAGGCGGGATGTCCCAGCGTTGGGAGGTGCCGAATCATCCCACCAGCCCCCCCTCCGGGAGGGAGGGGGCGTCCCTGGGGGATCTCCTGATTTCCCCCCCATCCTCCTTTAAAGAGGGGGAGATAATCCTCCGGGAGCGGCGCGGGGCTCGTCGCTGGCTGCGCGCAGATGGGAGCGGAACCTCTAAAGTGATTAGCTCTTCTACCATTGCATTTTTGACGCACATGGTTAAGAGCGCTTGGCGCCAGCTCAGTGAAGTCCCTGTAGTAACCAGCGTCTCGGATCGCTTTGCATCCACCAAAATATCCCCGCTTCGCTCGGGGAGGGGGGGTGGATGGAGAGGAGAGGAAGGAGGGAGGAAAGGAAGCGGGAGTAATGCGTTCAAAGAGGAATGGGGGGGGCAGACAGAGCCGGAGGAGGAGGGGGGGGAGTTTGATGTGTTTCACGAAGCTCGGCCGGGCTCGGAGGGACCTGAATCTTTTCTGCAGCCTCTGCTGGGAACCGGCTCTCGGGAACCCTCAGACCCTTAACCAGAGCCCCCACCGAACGCCCCGCGGCTTGACGAAGGAGCCCGGGCTCTCCCGCACGAACAACCGCAGCCGCTCCGGCCCCGGCGCGCCCCGCGCCCCGCGCCCGCCCTCCCGCTTCCCTCCCCGGGCGCCGCGCTGCGGCCGCACCCGATACCGAGCTCCGCGCCCGCCCCGCGCGGCGAAACCGAACCGCCGGCCGCTTAATGCTTCGCGATTTCGGCGTCTGGCTAATGGCGTGCAAACTTCCGCCAGTTCCGAGTGACCTCCCTGGCGAAGCCCCCTGGAGACTCGTATTGTGGAGGGAGCCTGCGCTAATCTAAGATCAAAAGCGGGAAGGTGCGAACAGTCTTTGTCTCCCTTCGGCCGCCTCAATTCCTCCTTCTGTGTGTGATAAATCTACCCCTGGCGCCGACTGCGCGCTGGATGATTAATTTGCAAGCAAACAAAAGGGACCTGATGGCCACAGCCATCTTAGTTAAATATTGGCTAGTGCTTCCAGCTACTTGTTAGCCGCCTCTTGTGCCAGAAATAAATAAATAAGAGAGGCAAAGAAATAAATAAGAGAGGTAAAGAAATAAATAAGAGAGGTAGAGAAATAAATAAATAAGAAGCCCAGCAGAAACGAACGGTAAAGCTTAGGGGTGGAAAGAGGGGATAAGAAAAAAAATAAAGAAGAGGAGGTGAGGGCGAAGGGCAGGGAGGTGGGAATGGGGCTGGAGGCGGGGGGAGGCAGGGTGATAGCAGGCTGAGATAGCCGGCTGCCTCCCGGCTGGGCTGCACCAAGGCCGACGCTATCTTGGCTCTTCAAAGAGGCATGAAAGGTCCCCGCTGTCTCCCCGGAGAGTGGCTTCTCTAATCTCGGAGCGCAAAGAGCCAAAGGCCGGGTCGGGGGGAGCGGCTCCCACCTCCTTCCCAGCTCTCCTGCGCTCCCCGATGCTGCCAGCACCTCCCTGCTTCTTCCCTGCTTGCAGGGAAAGCGGAGCTGGCCAGACCCTGGGCCTTTTGGTGGTCGAGCGCTTGGGAGAGCCCCGCTCGCTCAGATTTCACCCTCCTAAGCAACTTTTAGCGTTTGTACGAGAGCTCGGGGCGTGCAGCGAGGCTGCCCCGTGCGTGTGCGCTGGAGGGGCGGGAGGGGAGAGGCTCCGGCTCTCTCCCGGTGGCCCGAAGAATCAGCTGGAGGAAGGAGGCAAGAGAAAAATAAAAGGCAGCCCAGCCTTCTGCCCCACGTCTTCTCCCAGGCCTGTGGGAGCAGCTACAAAGCGCGTGTGTGTATGTGCTACACAAACTGCGTGTGTGCAAGCAGAAATCATAGAATTACCAGGTTGGAAGAGATTCACCAGATCATCGAGTCCAACCATTCCTATCAAATACTAAACCATGTCCCTCAGCACCTCGTGCATCCATGCCTTAAACACCTCCAGGGAAGGTGACTCAAACTCCCTCCCTGGGCAGCCTCTGCCAGTGCCCAAAGACCCTTTCTGTTAATTTTTTTTTTCCTNCTGTCCCCTGTCACTTGGGAGAAGAGCCCAGCTCCCTCCTCTCCACAACCTCCTTTCAGGGAGTTGCAGAGAGCAATGAGGTCTCCCCTCAGCCTCCTCTTCTCCAGGCTAAACGCCCCCAGCTCTCTCAGCTGCTCCTCATGTTGTGTGGGTGTGTGCAAGCGGGAGGGATTCATGCCCTGGTGTACATGGCAAATCCCTGCTCCAACAGCAAAACCTGAGGAGTCCCTTGTACCCCCTGCATGTGCTGGGTGCTCTGCGGGAGAGGACAAGCCCTGGTGCACGGTTAGCTGGGATAAAGCACACAATGTAAGTGGGGGGTTGCATCCTATCTATGCATTTCCTTATCGTGCTGCCGGTCCCAAGCATCCCCAGGGGCCTGGACCCATCCTGCCCCGCACCCTGCAGGATTCATCCCTCTCCTCCCTCCCTTTCCTCCATCTCCAGCCCTTCAGAAGGCAACACCCCACCTTGGCTGTGCTGTGTTTATCCGAAATAAAACGCAGCAGGCTGGTTTACTTTGGCAGATTTGCAGTAAATACTGGTTGGAGCATGGGGGGTGTCTGGTGAGCAGCGATTACACGTTTCTTCCCAGGGAAACTCTTCCCTGCACTGGGCAGGCCCTTCCCCAGCCCAGCAAAAGGTGTCACTAAGTGGGGGTTGTGTTTATATAGATCCATGCCAAGCTGGTATTGCAGGCCACAAGTGTAATGAAGTGGGTCCCTTAGAGAGCGAGTCTGTATACTTGGACTATATCAACTGCTACGGGCAGAGGGGGAGGTCACTACAGAAGCTCTTTGAGTTTCCTCTTGGCAGAGCCCTTACTCCATTTGCCAGATGAATTTCACTGAAAGCTTGGCCCAAAAACTTGGTAAAATAACCTGCCAGGGTCCAAAAAAGCACGGCAAGGTATTAAAAATAGTGAGAAGAAAAAACCTCACATCTCTCTCAGAGCAAGTTGGGCCCCATCGTGTCCCACCGCAATCAAAGAGGCTGTTCCCATCTCTCTGAACAGAAGTAGAGGAGGGGAGCAGGAGGGTCAGGTCGCCTTCCCAGCACGGCCAAGCTCAGGGCTCTGCAAGGCTGGGGCGGAGCCCGGAGACAGCGTTACACTTGCCTGGGAGAACTGGAGTAAAAAGAGGAAAGAGCAGTTGGAGAGGTTTCTCTCTCCAGCCCTCCCTGGGATGCAATCCTCTGGGGAAGGGTGCTTGTGCCCCCAGCTCAACCCAGCCCGGTGGGAGCAGCTCGGCACTGACCGTGGCACCACAGAGCTGGCAGAGAACTGCTCCCTGCTCTGCTGAGCCTGCCCTGGCCTGGCCAGGGACCCAAACACCAGGGCTCCAGGATCAGGATTTTTCACTCCCCTTGCAAACATCACTCACACTCAGACCACTGACTCTACTCCAGTTCCTCCCCGCAAGACCTGTGTTCACCTCTGGTGCTTTCCAGTTGTCTCCACTTTTACCACCGATGGGAAAAGAAAAAAAAGGAGCACTCACAACCACCTCCTGAAGCTCTCTCCTCTGCCTCCTGGCTGGGCCCAGCCTCACCCCTTAGCTCCCATCCCCTTTACCCTTTCCAAGGTGTTTTGCACCACTCTTTTCTCCTCACCACAAAGCGTCACCCACTGCACTCGCAGCCCCAGTCCTCATCTTCTCCCCAGTGTGTTGCTGCAGAGGAGAAATGGAAGCCCTGCTCCCTCCCTCACCCTCTTTGCACCCAGCCTTCTGCTTCCACCACCGTGGGCCAAGCAGAAATTGTAAATAGAGTTCACTATTTGGATAAGGTGGTATTTATGTATTTTTTAAATAGCCAGGGGTATACATACAGTTTACCGCTCAGGAAGCAGCACTAATTGTCGTTTCCTATAGTCAAACAGATCTATCTTTTCAATGCCGTCTTTGTGTGTGTGTCTGCATGCGAGGGAGACAGGGAGAAGGAGTGGATACGTTTATTCAATTATTTAAACACACACACACAAGACAACAAGAGCACCGAGGAGGGACGGTTCCTCCCTCAGCAGCCCTTCCACATGCAGCACTGCCCCCCCCTCCTCCCTGCAGACCCAGTAGAACGAGAGCACCCGGCAAAGAAACCGATTTTATCTGCTTTGACCATCAGCCGTGTTCTTCAATAACCCAGAACCGGAGCCTTTCCCACCTTCCCTCCCCTGCCCCGGGGTCTCCTCCGCGTCCCCCGCCCCGGAGCGGTGCTGAGCATCACCGGGCACACGGTGAGCGCCGGTTCGCATCAGAGCAAAGAGACGATGCGGGAGCCTCCGACACGCTTTGCTCTTCTTTTCTTCGAGATGCCACCAAGTCACCCGGCCATCGATTGATAACTCGGGCCGGGGGAGGGAGGGGGGCACAGCAGCTGTTGCAGAAGGACATGGTAAATCTAATAGGGGCTGCTGTCAATAGAGAAATGACAAAGAAGAAGAATCGGCTTCTTAAAGTCTGCTGAACTAACACTCATCACGTAGCCGCGGACACGTACTCTCCATCGGAGCCTGGTATCCATTACTATTTTCCTTACTAGGTTTCAATTAAAAAAAAAAAAAAAAAGCTATAACCCCACACGCACAGCCCAAGGCAGGAGACGCATGAAAGAGAAGAGGAGGCAGCAGACAACTCCAGCTCGTACGCGACGTCTGCTCCCGACCCCGAGCCCCTCACATCCCCAAGGGAACCCACCCCGACCCCCAGTGCCCGGCACCGCTCCCTCCCCGCACAAAGCTTAAAAATAAAGGTGGATTCCCGACTCGTTCGGCAAGCTGGGAAGTTCTGGGTGACAGCGAGACCGTGTCCCCAAGTAATTTCATTTCACTCACGTGAAATAGAGCCCAAACTATATATGTAAAAACCCCACTGATTTTCTGGAGGAGGAAGAGCTTTAGTCTTTTAAATGCCCCATTTCGAAGGGTTGAAAGCAGCTGGGAACGTTTTTTTTTTTCCTCTCCTGCAGCCCCTCTGTATGTTTGACCCCTGGCATCTGCCGGCACAGGGCGAGGGAAGGGTTTTAGCCTCCCTGCCTTCTCGCGGGGGTGCAAAAGGCAGCTGAAACGTGCCAGCTCAGCCCTAGGAAACTCTTGGGTAGCGGCAAGTTTAAGAACTCGACCGCTTCGGCCAGCCTAGAGCTGACACCCGACGTGCGGGAAGAGGAGGCTGCGGGCTCCATCCCAGCCGCGCTCCACAGGTTGCGGTGTTGAGGGGAGAGGCTCCTCTCCTCCTTCCTCACCGCTTCCCAGCTATTCCTGCTGCAAGGGGACAATCTGGGCCCAGATCCTCACCTGAGAACGCTGGGGCCCCGGCGACACCCTTTGCTTCGCTAGAAACCTCCTTTCCCTACACGCTCCCGCATCCACCCGCGATCCAGCAAACCCCTCTGGAGAGGGTTTCCGTGGGGAGCACAAGATGGAAATGTTTTTTGGAAAAAAAAAAAAAGCAGGGAAAAAAATTTAAAAGGGAGCTCCTTGCTGTCTATAGGGCGTGGGAGGTTTTGCAGCGCTGTTTTATTTTAGTTTAGTGTTTTTGAACAAACTTCAGATTGATTTCCAGAAAGCGCAAACGCGCACACATGGGAAAGTGAAAAAACCGGTCCTTCGAGGTCATCCGAGAAGGGGAGACGGGATCTGTACCCCGCTCCCAAAAAAAAAAAAAAGTAACAGAAGGGGAAAGATCCCATGTTTTTATCGTTTAAAAGTACTTTGAATTATTTGCTTTTAATGGCACACGTGGCTGCAGAACAGACAGGCTCTGCTTTCGATCTTGCACTTGCTCCTTGCCTCTCTCTACATGTGTGTGTGTCTCTCCACATACACATCAGCTTCACAGCCCCCACCTCACGGCCAAGTTTCTCTCTTCCCGTCCCCCCCGCGACTCTTTCCCTTGGACCAAACCCAAGTCCCAGGCCACTCTCGCTCCTGCGGCAATTACCCTTCTGCTGGGATTCAGAAACACGGGCGAGAACCGACTCCTGCCCCGGCGCTTCTCTGGAGCAGCAGGGGTGTTGTGAATATTTATTAAACCCAGATGATGAGGGAGTTCGGGCAGACGGAAAAGATTTCCAATTAAAGCCGAGCGGAGCAGCTTCGCGTCGCAGGTGTAAACAATATTTGTGCGGCTTCCCGAAGAGGATCCGTCCTTCTCTTGGAGCGGGGATTAGAGGGGAAAGGTTTGGGCTCGGCTGGAGAGGAGCATCCTCGCCCGCGGTCGATGCGCGCCTGGGCGGCTCGGTGCCTGCAGCCCCCCGGGACCACCACTCGCCACCTCCTAGCCCTCAATAGTCCCCGCTCACCTGTTGCTGCAGCCGCTTCTTTAACGGCAGGGGAGAAAAGGGACGCGAAAACGCTCCCGGGCGCTCTCGGAAAAGCTTCAAGTTAGACGGGAGCTGGGGTAGGATAAAATACCCGGGGAGCCGGGGCATCACTCCTGATCAAATGGATAAGGAGGGGAATGCGCTCCCGGCGAGAACAGGCACTTTCTCAATAACTTTTTATACCATTTCTTGGGGTTGGGAGTTTCAATTCAGCCAGGAAAGCGGTTCCCGGTTTACCAAATGCCCAAATCATAGAATCTTAGAATCACCAGGTTGGAAGAGACTCACCGGATCATCGAGTCCAACCATTCCTATCAAACACTAAACCATGTCCCTCAGCACCTCGTCCACCCGTGCCTCAAACACCATCCTCCAAAAACCTTTTTCCTCGTTAGAGCGAGGTTGGACACAGGCTCTGTGCACCCTGGTTTCTGAGGTGACAATCTAAATAAGGGGGGAAAAAAGCATTAATGAATGTTGAAGCCGTGTTTTCTTTAAATACCATTAGGACAATGGTCTGGATCCCAAGTCGGGGGAAAATGCTGTTGAGTGGAGACAGGGAGGCGACGGGCTGGAAGGAGAAGGGGGGGGATTATAAGAGCTAATAAGTGGGTGCAGCGTGCACGGAGCTCACCTTCTGCAAAGACAAGGCGTGATTAATGTCCCCCACTTGTGTTGCCGTTTGGCGCAGGAGCAGCACAAATCCTGCTGCTCTTCCCCCCCGACAGCAAAGTGAGCAGAGCATCTTGTGAAAGTCTGGGACGGGGGTAAGAGGAGAGGGGGGGAGAGAAAGAAAATAGAAGAGAAGCCCGTCCCGACAGCCGAAGTAGGCAGAGTATTACATGTCCAAACATCCAAACAAGATTCGAGCGGTACAAAGCGTCGAAAAACCCCGAGCAGCCACATAAAAAGAGAAGTTAAGTAGGAAGTGGTGTAGAAGTGTTGTCATTTATTTTGCCTTCCCTTACAGATGTTCTGCATAAAGCTCTGTCTTAACGGGGGAGAGGGAAGGAGGGCGGGAGGGAGAGAAATGATGAACCGAGACTCCCAGAGCGAGGAAAAGGCGAGGGAGCCGCCCGCTCCCACCTGCAGGGACGGTGCCCACCTGGACACCCCTGGGGCCGCCCCCAGCCCCGGCTCTGCCCCCGGTTGGGGCAGGGGCACCGCTCATCTTAACGAATTGCAATAAAAGAGCGATTAGAAGTGACAGCCGGGCGTTTATGGGCTGAGAGACAATGCGCTCCACGGCCGAGAGCATCTCTGCCTCCTCCTCCGCCAGGGAACCGCGGGTCAGGCTGAATAACCGGTCCCGGGGGTGGTGGGGAAGGGAAGGGGGGGGGGGGGCAAGGGGGTCGGGGAAGTTCAGATCCATGCAGGGAGGGTTTGGCCGTCCCGAGCTGCAAAGCTCGCCAGGAGGGAGGAGGGATAACCCGGCGGGGCGAGGGAAGCGCTAAATCGAGCTTAGGGACCGGGAAGGGAGAGATCTAGTCTTACAAACCAGCTAGACTAAAAATACCCACCACCAACCTCTTGCATTTAAGGCCGGGTGAAGGTGTAGGAGATGCTAAATTTCAAGTGTCAAAAGAAGGGAGCAAACACCCTGCTAAAAGCGTCCACGAAATACAGTGACCACCCTCAAATACAAATCTCAAACACATAATCCAAAGCCAGGTCTGGCTGTCAAGGGGGCTAAAAAAACCGGAGTTTCATGAGCCCTGTTCTCCCTGGCAAGACCAGAAAAGGAGCTGGTGTCCCCGGAGCCCCTCTCTGCCCCCTCACCTAGGGCAGGTGCCACCAAGGTGAGGTTCCCCCCCTCCATGAAGCGGCAATGCCACCGCTGGGGACAGTAGCTGGCTTTAAGCAGAGAAAAGAGCCTGTTTTCTTCTTTATTAGTGTCGAGCCTACTCTAATTACGAGAACTCGCTGCTCTCGGGCTGAAACGACGTGTTGTCTTGTGCTTGTAAAATACATTCCAAGTAATTCTTCTGTGTCTATAAAATACAGGGGGGGTGGTGGTGCTGGGGAGGGGGGTATAAATAAACCGCTGTCCATTTGTTTAATGCTATTTTAGCCAAATTGACTGGCCGGATTGGAATTCAACATAAAAGCTTTAGTTTGCAAAACATCCGCACTGTAACGTCTGGGAAGCAGGGTTTGAGCTTCTGCGCGACGGGCACGTTAACTGCATTAAAAACCCCCCCCCCCNCAGCCCCCCCCCCCCCCGCATTTTTTTCCAGCTTTTTTTTTCTTCTTTTTCTTTTTTTCTCCTTTTGCAGCACATCCACCCTCTCCCCTCCCCGCCTCCGGGCGCCCGCGCCTGTTTTTCTCCAAATGAAGTATTTTACGTGATCGATGGAAGGAGTCATTTGGCCCATAATTAGGTCAATAAAATCAATGTTTATTCCTCTGATGGCCTGAAAGCTAATAAATTCCTCTTTTATATTCGCTCCCTCCGAAGATTGGAAACGGCGAAGTGGAGCGGGGCGGGAGGCAGCTCCCCAACCCAGCCTCCCCCCCCCCCCAAAAAAAAAAAAAGGGTTTATCCCTCAAAAAAAATTTATCCCACTCTTATCCCTCAAAAAACCATTTATCCCACTCTTATCCCTCCTCAGACCTCTTTATTTTTCAAGACGAGACATTTCGCAGCGACTCCAGGTTGAATCTAACCCCCCTTCACACACGCGCTCCCCACCCCTGTCTCGCAGATAACTTCATTTCACTTGATTCCCTTTGGAGCCCCCTGATCAAAACCAACCCCCGCACCCAAGGCTTTTCATGAATACCCAGGGAGGTTTGGAGGCGCCTGGGGAGAAATCCTATTAGACTTGGGGGAAATAAAGCTTTAGGGACAAAAAAAAAAAGAGGCACGACATTTTTATTTTGCAGGCAGTAATCGCGAGGAAAAAAAAAAGCGTCCCGGTCCTAATCAGATCAATATAGAGACACGCAAATCTTTGCAAAGGTTCAGCAGTTTACAGTGGGTTCCAGACCTTTGACATACATTGCGGATTAATTGGGCACTGCCAAAAAAAAGGGGGGGGGGGTAGAGGAGGTGGGATTCCAGTTAATTAGTGGAGAAATGAATAAAAACCTAAACATTATCGGAATTGTCTGCGGGTTCCGGTTTGTTAGTGGGGATTTGGGGATCAGCTTTTGTGCGCCGTAAATTGGATCTGAGTAGCGTGGTGCTGCCTTACACTGTCGTTTTGTGAACTGGCGACAGCTCCAGCCCATGGGAAAACTTAAAGGGAACCTGGAGCCGGTCACGGAGCCTCATTATCTCATGTCGGATACCATCTTTCGGGGAGAGCGTTTAATCAGCGGTGGCACACAACCCTCCTCTCGCAACCTGGCCGAACCGCACCACCTTCCCTTCCCTCCGCCCCGCGAACGGCCTGAGAGAGAGAGAGAGGAAAATAATAAGACCCCTTCCCGAGAGGATGAGACCGTCCCAGGAGCTAGGAGGTGGCGGCAGAGTCCCCCGAGCCGGCGGTGCTTATGTCTGAAGGGCTGGTTCTCCACGCTCGCTCGGGCTCTGTCTTTCCCCAAAGGAGCCTGGCCCGGGTCTGGAAGGAGCTTTCCCCGCTGCCCTCCCCAGCCAAAGCCTGGTTTCTCCTTCCCGGCCTTCTACCCTCAAGGAACTCACGGCTTGGTCCTGCCAGGCCGTCATCCCGGCTGGAAGAAGGGAGTTTTTCCCTTCCTTCTCAGCCAGGTGAATCCCCAAGCCCCCTTCCTCCTTGCACCGCCTGGCCGCAAGCTAAACAGGGAACGAGAGATGGGAAGAGGGATCGGGCAGCACCTTCCCTCCAGCCGCACCTCCCCTCCCCTCTTCCAGGGGGAAAAACCTTCGGGATGGAGGACAAATGTCCCTCCCCGCCGTGCTGATGTCCCCAAGATGGGATCACGGCGGAGCCCGGCCGGGCTGGAGCGAGGGGAGCAGAGAGGGGGAGCCCTCAGCCCGCGGGAGCTCAGCGCTGGGTGCGGGTCCCCCTCCCCGAGCAGCTTTGCCTGCTCCCAGGTGGGGAGGGACGGAGGGGACAGAGCGAGGTGTCCCTGTCGGGGGCTGCGAGGCTCCGGTACCTCAGCGGGACGGGGCTGGGAGGCACCGGAGAGCGCGGCTCGGCGGCCGGGAGGAGATGCTTATGGTAGGACGGGGTGGGGAGAGCTCGAAGGACGGACAGACGGACCTTTCCCACCGGTAAAATCCGCTGTAGGTAGCGGCGGGACCGCAGGGCCATCCCCGTCCCCCGGGCACGCCGCATCCCTGCTCCGGGGCTGAGCAAGAACGGGGCCCGGGGATGCGAACCGCTCGGCGCTGCGGGGCCTCCAGGAGTCCCCGTCGCCCCTCCACTAAATCCCGAGATTGGCAGAAGAGGGGGTCGCAGCTCCCCAAGCATCCCTCCCGGAGCAGAGGAGGAAGGCGAAACCGGCTCGGTTTTCTCTGGGGGAGCTTCGCTCCGAAAAGCGCATCCCCGTCGGTGCCCCGGAGCTGCCCTTCACCTCCCGTGCGAGCCGCCCGCGGTCACCGGGGGCCGGGGACAAGCCGAGCGGAGCCCCGAGCATCCCCGCGGCCGGGCCAGTAATTGGGTGTGCTTAAAATCACCCCGGCTAACGAGCCTCTTGTTCTCCTCACCCCACCCCCGCGTGTGAAACATTGTCATTAGGCGTCTAATATCTCCATCGCTCGCAGGGGAGAATGGGAAGAGGCTGCTCGGGAAGGAAAACAAAACAAACAAAAGAAAGTGTGTGAACTCCCAGCGCCCGTACGCGCAGCACAATGCGAGGCGGGTTAATATCAGTTAGCAGTTCTGCAGTGACCTGTAAAGTTGCCTCTCTGGAAAGATTCTTGATGTATTACTTAACATGGCTACACAGTTATCTGTCTCGGCATTAATGCGTCCATTAAATCACCGTTGAGCAGCATCAACCTACTCCCGAGTCTTTCCATCCCTTGGGAATATGGTTTCTAAACAGGATCAAACATGTGATGCTGACAAGTCATGAGATAAGTTATAATTAATTAGAGTTTGCTACATCCACAGAATGGGTACTTGGGGGAGTGGGGATGGACCGGGCCATTAAGGACTTCAGCCGGGAGGGAGGATCTATAATATCGAGTTGGAAAACAAGAAGTAATAATCAAAGGTGGCCGAGGAAAACTGCAAACCTTTAGCTTTCAGAACTCAGTCAAGATTAAAGTCGTTCTTGATGGGAAACACACCATCCCTTTCTTAATGAAAACCATGGGGAGACTGATGCTGTGGATGGCTTCTTAAAGAGGGAGAGGGAAGCCTCGCTCCGCGTTTGAGGACGAAAATCAACGGCACAAATTGCAAAGGGAAGAGGAGAAGGAGAGGAAGGAGCTGGGCGAAGGGACCCGCCTTGCCCGGCCGAGCAGGGAAACCGCATCCAGAGGTCACGTCCCCACCCGACACACATTTTGGGGTCGTTTCGCAGATGTTCCCTTGATTGAGAAAGGCCCGTAGCATCCCCCTCGCCTGCCCCAGAGAGTCCTGGAAGCTGCCCAACCCCTCTCTCCTCCTGGCAGACAAATGGCCCCTCTTGCCCTGGGCTGGGGCCACCCTCCAGCCCTCCCCCTGCCCTCTCTCTGCTGGGAATGACAGTTAAAAATCAGATTGCAAACAAGTGGATTTTGGCCTGAGCTGCAATAGCTCTTATTTGCTTTGCTTTAACAAACAGCTGGGAGGGGGGCTTATTTTCAGGCTGGTTGTAAAAGCTCCACACCGGAGGGGAAAAGCAGAGGACGGAGGTTAACCGGCGGCATGGGTGACTTTTCATGCCCCTTGCGAGTCAAAGCACTGGCTGGGTTTATTTGCTTGCTCTCTGCAATAAATGGGAGCCCTTCAGGTGAGAAGATGCTGGAAGGGTGGAATGACAGGACAGATTTACACCTGTCCTTACAGCTTAGTCTGACAACCTCTATAGCCTACAGAAATGACCAGTGGTGCCATGTAGTCTGGGGAAGCCAGCAGGTTCACTCTGCTTTTTTGTTGGGTTTTTTTTTTTCCTTTTCTCTCTGTTTCCCCCACTCCCTCCTGCATCTTACTCCCTTTCCCCTTTTTTTCATATGGCACGACTCAAAGCACAGAGAGATTGGCCTGACTGATATGCTCCCCCCTGCCACCCTTTGAGCCCAGGAAGACAAATATCACAGCCGACTCCGTGGAGCCCCTTCTCAGCACCTCCTTGGTTGCAGAGGGTGCCCAGGCTCCATGGCCACCACACTATAACCTTCCAATAATACCACCACTTCATCGCTGGCCTCCTCCAATTCTCAGCTGCCCCCTCCTAGTCAAGAAAGCAGAGGGGAGATAACCCCCCTTATGTCCTGTTCCCCCTCCCGCCGCCACTTTGATGACAGAAGCTGTCCAGATGCCTCAGGAATCTGGCTGGACCCAGCTGCCATCTTCATCTGTGGAGAGGACAAAGGCTGCATTCCCCATCTCCCAACCCAAGGGCCTGTTGCCACCTCCTAGTGTCTGTTGAAAGCCCTCCTTAAAGCCAGCTCTTGAGTGTGGCGTCTGGCGGAGCCAGGACCACTCAGCCCCACATTCAGCACTCCTGGACAAAGGGCTGGCTGCAGCATTCAAGCTGAGGGCATGGGGGTATTGCTGAGGGTCCCATCTCCTCTGCAGAGACAGGTGGAACAAGTTTTGGTAGCTTCTAGCCAAGGACATCTTGTGAGCAAGCAACGCAGCCCAACATCTCATCACCCAGCCAAGCGGTGTTAAACAAACACCACTTAACCGGAGCTTTGGATGTTCTTTTTCCAGCACGGGAGCCTTAAGTTATATTAAAGAGACAAATGTAAAAGCCACATGACATAGCAGTGTGTAACTGAGGTCTCCTGATGGATCCCACATGCCCATGTTAGGTGCCCACGCCTGCAGGACATCGCTCCTGGGCAGCAAAGTGCTCAGGCATGGGATGCACGGGACGTAGGGTGCCCAGCACAGAATGAACACCATGTTCTAAGCTTTTCTGGAGTCTGATAGGTGCCACGTTCTGCTCTGAACCTCCAGTTGTGATGCCCCTCCTGCAACAGTCAATGGAGTGAAAGTCACCTGTTCTTACAAAAGCCCCAAGAAGATTTCTCATCTCTGCGTGCCTATTCTTGGGTTCATTCCAGCGATGATTTCTCAATTACACTGAGTCAAATGGTTTCAACAGAAAAGACTGTGAATGCCTCACAGGAGGACTCTTGTCTCCCCGGGGCTAGGAAAGTAGAGAAAACCTGACCCAAATGAGGCAACTGTGGGGATTTGCAAACAGGTCCCTCTGCTCATGGCGACAGCCCTAAGCTCTGGGCTGGGGTTATGGCCAGAGGCAAGCACTCGAGATTCCTCTAACATCTTTGGGAACATCTGAGGGTTCGGCACTTCTGAAGATCTCTTAAAGCTTCTTCAGATGCCTGGAGAGAGATTTCACAGTTTGCTTTCTCTTAATAGCTGGGTTTCAATCCTGGGGCCAGAAAAATAGGCTGTGCAACTTCAGCGTGCCTTCTCTGGGATAATTACAATAACTCCCCATTCCACCTATGATACACACCACTATTGCACAATAATCATAACACCTTCCACATTGAAGTTCACCCCAGAGAAGAAGATGGGCAAGGATATCATGAAGGGCCATAGGGGACAGGGAGAGGAGTTAAAGCTTTCATGGCCTGAAAGGAACAGAGGTGACTCCCCCTACTACATTCCACTTTGGAGATTGAGGCTTACTGGGATGATTCTGCCAAATAAGACATTGCAGGAAGTGACAAGGCCAAGAATATCCTTTGGAAACCTAAAAAAAAAAATTGGGCTTTGGTAATTTTCACTTTTCCACTATGCTTTTTTGGTTATCATTTTTGCAGGCTAGGCAAAATGAGCAAAACTGAAGCAAGGGTCAATGCGCAGATAACAGCGCTGGAGGAGCAGCAGCGGAGCAGAGATGGGCTTGGTTTATCATCTGCAACATGAATATTTCAGCTCAGCAATTTGCATATGACTATTCTGTAGAGTAGGGTTGAGGGTAGAGCCTTTCAGGGAAGAGGCAGAGATGCTCCTTAGGATTGGCAGGGGGAAGAAAAGGACAGAATACAAAGCTAATTTGAATCATCTCTATTCCAGCTGGGATGACTGTTTCACAGGAGAAAGAAATCCAGGTGGCATGATCACATGGGGTTAGACGCTGCAGCGAACCTCTCCATGGAGGTAGTTACTCAGCCATTGTGGGCCAGAATTTCAGAGGGTTCATTACACTTGCATTCGGTGATCATGGATTAACTGCAAAGTTAAGTTCAATGTCTTGTCCTCAATACTTTAAATGACTCGGACCTCTCAGAGAAACCACTTCCCCTCCTGTAAGCTGGGATCACTGGAAGTGCTGGAGTTTACACCAGGAGGAGGTTGCGAAGGGGAGAGTGCTGACAGCAGGATTTGCTCAGCAAGAGGCCCTTAGTAAGACAACCCACTTCTCACCTCCATTGACCAAAGCCTGGATGTGGTTACCTCCTGGTGCAGGTCCACTTTTTTTCCCACTGGGGATTTCTCAGATGGGAACACACGTGTATTCTGCCCTGTCAGGTCCCAGACAGACTGGATTTCTTCCCTACTACAGTTTCCCTACTGCAAAGCACACACAACACATCCAAGGCATCCCAGAATTGCTGGATTCGCTGCATCTCTTTGAGACACAAACTATCTGCATATATTCAATGACCACATGTAGGAAGTCTGGGTGTGTTCAGCCAAGATCTAATTTCCAGGCATCGAAAAGGGTGTGCTAAGAAAACTCAGTCATTTTCTAAGCCTATTCAAGACCTGCCATGATCAGATAGTTTGTCTAGCCAACAGAGTCCTGAAGATGGAGAACATGGCTGGGAATCATCAGATTGAGAGGAAGAAGAAGACATGTCTGAATGTGCAGTTTTTCTTGCATGACACACAGGGTCACTCTTGTCAACAAATATCCTATTTTAATATTTCATTAAACTTTCATGGTGTACTTTGAGTCCCTGATATAGGCACAGTCAACAAACCTAAAAATCAATTAATCAGTCCCTAAGCTAATACACACTGAGAGAGAGAAAAGCTCCCATTAATTCCTCCAGACTACAGGTCAAGCCCTAAATGTATAAAGATCAAGAGACCTGGAGATTAACATTGAGCAAAGTCATCAGCGGCGGAATTTCCAAGGGCCACACTCAGCCCCTTGCAAGCAGATGGGCAAAAAAAAAAAAAATATTAACCCAAGATCTTTTAGTTCCCTTTCTTTTTGCAATAAGGCAACTCTTGATTTGTTTTTTCCTTAAAGAAAGGAAACAGTGAAGGAGGTTGTTTGCATTTTTCACCACAAGTGATAGTTTTCCTAGAGGCGTGTGTGCCTTGCACACACACACATCCACACACACATCACTCCTGAGTTCCTGAGAAGATGAGTGACAGCCAAATTGCCTTGCAGCCTTCGTTCTTTGCACATCTCCCCTGCCAGGTTTGCACCGAGA
The DNA here is from genome assembly GCA_013389865.1 of Piaya cayana. Taxonomy (NCBI): domain Eukaryota; kingdom Metazoa; phylum Chordata; class Aves; order Cuculiformes; family Coccyzidae; genus Piaya; species Piaya cayana. The sequence continues at coordinate 145,803 of WAAB01004965.1, forward strand.
ACAGGTGGCTTTCGCACCTAGTGCATATTTCTCCTGGCTGAGTGTTAACAGTGAAATCAAATCCTTTCCTTTGACCCAGGAATTTTGATGGGAGAAGGAAGGGTGTCTTGTTTAAGGGGGTGTGGCACTTCTTTCCACAGGAACATTTATCATTTCTCTGCTGAAAAAAAGAGACCAATAACCCATACCCCGTGCCTGTTATTACCCTGTGAATTCAAAGGTGTCTCATTTTTAATGGGCCCTTAGCAATAATGCAGGCACCTCATCATTTATCATCTTGTGCTGACATCTTCCTTGATGCAGAAAGCTCCTGAATGGCATTTCTAAAAGAGGTTCCAGCAGAATGAGCTGTGAGGGGTCTTATAGCTTTTCCTGCAGTCAAGCAAAGGGAAGACCTGAGGCACGTTTTATGCCTCTGCACAGGAAAGAGTGACCGTATCAGAATCTCTATGTGCTTTTCTCTAGATTATCTCCATGCCAGGCACAACACAGGGGATGAAACCCACCATCTGAGGGCAACAACTCTTTTTGCAGCAAGGGCAAGAGGGATGAGACACAGCAATGAAGATAGGAGAGCCTTGCTCCCACGTCCTTCCTCCACCCCATGTCCCGGTTGGAGCCAGCAGGGTGTGGAGATACCCCTGCACAGGGCAGAACTGACTGAAATTACTTCCCCTCCCTCCCAAAGTGAAGCAGAAACGAAGGGGTGAATCACAGCTTTGATCTACAATGTGAAGCTTGCCTTTTTTTTCCCAGGGCTTTAAGGAAATCTCGTGTTAAATCCATAACCAAGTCCTGAGGGAGACAGGCAAAACATCCTCTGACACAGCTGACCTCTTTTCTCTCCCTCTCTCTCTCTCTCCCCGAGAAGATGTTTTTCAAGGAAAGAAGCCAAAAATTCTGCTTAGGGAAATGAGCAAAGCTTGGCTGGGTTGGCAGGGCTGAGCTGTCTTCGGCCAGGCAGGCGCTGCCTCCTAACCTGCTCCTATGCAAATCCCACCACCATCAGTCTCTGCTTTGGCAAGGCTGCTCTTTCCTCCTGGTAGCCAAGTTTGTGCAAATAAAGTCTTGCCACAAATCCATTTGCAATGGCCTTAAATGACAACAGCTGATTTTGAGGCTTGCAACAGTAAATCTTCCTTTTTTCCCTCGGAGGGCTTGGCAATGTGACGTTGATTTTCTTCCCCAAACCTTGCCTGGCAAAGGTTTCTCTATCTCATAGCCTCACGCAAGCACAACGCTCTGTAATTACCAAGTCCGGAGTCTTTCATTCAAGTGCCTCCAAGGACTTTGAAGCATGAAGAATTTTGACTGGGGGGCCCACCCTTGAGGCAAGAACCCAGGGATTACTCTGCCCGATTTACTTATGAGTAAACTGAGGCACAGCAGAGAGGAACCTCTAATTTTCACGAGTCTGTTCATTCAGGGTTCCTCGTTTTCCACACTCCCAACTCAAAAATGCCCTAGAGGCTTCAGTATTCAGGGCTGCTGAGCAGCCAGATATTTCGCGGAAGGATTTTGCAGCGCTCCAGAAAGTCAAATCCGTCATCTTCCAAACCACCCACTCAGAAAAAATCAGGGCATCCAAAACTGGTGGTTTGTTACACTCAGCTGATAATAGGGTGTGTTATTAATGAGCCCCAAATCTCAACCTTTCTGTGCTTCCATTGAAGAGATATCTAGAGGGAAAAACAGGAAAGCAGGTAATACCTTCCTCCTCTTCTGCCCGAGAGCTCAGTGCGTGGGCAAAGGGTGGGAAGAAGGGAGGTATGTCCAAACAGCTTCAGAGGATGCTCAGTGCCTGTGCTTGCCAGGAGACATCTCTGTTGCAAGCAGCACGTAGTGCCATGAGCACCAGAACAGAACAAACGTAGCCTGGTTTCCAGCAGATCTGCACCCATAGTTCTTTCCCCCTTTTAACTAAGCTACCCTAAGGCTCAAGCATGAATTGTAAGCTGCAAGAGGAGAGATTGAGATGAGATCTTAGGAAGACAGTTTTCTGGTGAAGGTAGGGAGGCCCTGGCCCACGTTGCCCAGAGAATTCATGGTTGCCCCATCCCTGGAGGTGCTCAAGGCCAGGTTGGATGGGACTTGGAGCAACCTGATCCAGTGGGAGGTGTCCCTGTCCACAGCAGGGGGGTTGGTACTGAATGGGATTTGAGGTGCCTTCCAATCCAAACCATTCTATGATTCTATGAATTCATCTCTTGTTTGGCCCCAGGAGTTCTGCACAAGGGATGGACTCACCATTGAGTGGTTCCTCCAGTGTCCATTAATGTGTGGACAACCGTGACAGTTTTATGACCCACTGTGGGTACCAAGTAGCTGCCCCCAGTGTGGATCCTCAGGCCTCTAAACAGAAATAAGTGCATGCTATAATACCCACTACTTTAGCAGGGATCACTAATGATCTCCTCCTCTATCCTATTGCCTCTATTTTCATAAATGTTCCAAGGAAACTTTCACCCTTTGGTCAACTTCGACTGAAAACACCACTTGCATTCAAAATTTACAAGGGGAAGGGGATGTAAGGAAAGGGCAAAGCCACTTAAATCTCCTTTTCTTAGCACCTGTGTGAAGAAAACTGGATAATTTTGTATTATATACATGCAGCCTGAGAAGAAGCTACAGGAAAGAATCCATCAAAGGAGGAAAGGAGATGCAGCTATTCAAGTAAGAGATTCCCAAGCTGACTTATGATTTTCCTCCAGGATCTCAGTGGAACAGGCACTGTTCAAACACACAGAGAGACGCAATTTCCTGCACTAGATATATTAAAATCTACGCTGAAGAGACAGAAAGAGTGTGGGAGGGAAAACAGGAGGGCTAAAGAGAATTGAACTGACTCACCCCGGGATACTTATCTAGTCGAGAATAGAGGCAGGGAGAAACAATCCAAGGCTCCAGAGTGCCAGTCCAACACTCTGTCCTTCCGACAAGGTTGTCTCGACCTACCCCTTTCATTTGTTCATAACACCAGGGAGCAAGGGCCACCTCCTATCAAACTGACAAGCTAGGCAGCAGCCAGAAAAGCAGCAAATAGAGAAATACCAAGAGAAGAGCATCTGAAAATGCTAAATATTTGTGAGAATAAGGTATATGTTGGAAAAAAAAAAAAAAAGAAAAGATGGTGTCACATACATGGAGTAAATCAGCACAGTTCCCCAGCAGCCAAGGCTCTGCTTATTAAGCATCAGCAGGATCTGCTTCACATTATCAGTAACTGGTGCCAGGTAGAGCAGAGGGGAGCTGCGAGCTCAGTCAAGGCCATACCCCAATGACGAGAGCACCACTATGTGGTTTCAAGCCAGTGATCTTCATGTGTTGAGCAGGGAGAGAGAGGGGTGATAAAAAGAGAAAATAACACCAAAATAGGGATGTGAATTACTGCTGTGAGGAAAGGAAAAGAGGGTGGAATCTGATGCTGGCAAAGGTGAACTAAACCTTTCTTATCCCTATGAGCTGCCGAAAGAGTTAACAAAATAGTAGGTAAAGGAGAACAGAGATTCTAATTTATGGAGAGGTTCAAAGGGCTTTTGATAAAGCCCTTCAGTAGAGTCTCTGAAGGAAATTTTATAATCATGGGGTTGGGAGATAAAGTGCTGTCATAGATTAAAAACTTGTTGAGACAGAAAACAGAGGAGAAGGAAATAAATGGCAAATGACCAGCATGGAAATAATTTAGGAGAGGTGTCCCCAGGATGAATTTGGAAAGTGGTTAACTGTAGTATGACTTTATGACTAATAGCAATTAGAGCTGGTAGAATAATAAACAGAAGCATACTAGCAACGTCGATCCTGCACCCACTGCCTGCATGTGCTGCAGAGAAGAGTCTGATCTAGAACAACCTATCAGACTTTTTTTTATCACTTCAGGGGAAGAAAAAAAGTATTATTATTCCCATCCGTTCCCCATAAATGTAAGAACAGAAACATTTCAATGACACCTTTCCGTCCCCGCACTCCCTCCGGGGGCAGACATTTCGAGAGTGCACTGACAAAGAATACCTGGCACCGAGAAAGCGGAGGAGCAGGATTTTTTCGGCTTTTGATGGCAATAAAGTTTTCAGCAATTCCCTCCTGCTCACTTCTCCCTCTCTTTGCTGACTGCCTCTCCCGAGGTCGTATGGGCTGTGACCCACTGGCTGAGAAACACCCTTAGGAGACAGTTAGCATCATGCTCTGCTAGCAACTCAAACCGATTCTTTTAAGTCAAATCAAGGTGAGAATGCTTGCAAATACCAGGAGATCCAGAAGTTTTATACGGAAAAGTGGGATACCAGTAAATAAAGCTAAGCAGCAGCTAACACCGGACTTTCCTATGTTCCCCAAGATGGAAAGGGATGAGGGAGAATTGGTCCTCTCACCAGCTGCCCCTCGAGACCTGATCCTCACTGCCCTGGTGAGCACCCCCAAATCCTCACCTGCTCAGCCAGCCAAAGCCAGCTCATGGTTTGGGCACGGAGCCCTCCAGAGCTGAAAGGTGCTTTGCAAGGGTGGGGATTCACTCGGTAGTAGCTCAGCATTGAAGTGATTCTCTTGCATGCTGTGGGGAGATGTGAAGCTTCTGCAGGTGCCATGCATGGTACAGGGCACACAAATAAACTTGGAGCATCTTTGACCAAAACAGGTGTAGAAAAGACAATGGTGAAATGCCCTTTTCTGTTACCCAAACACCTGAAACATCAACCACCTGGGATACTTTCAGGATGCCAGCTGGCCCCCACTTCAGCAGCTCTGCTCCAAGACACAGGCTTGGAAAAGATCCTTTACAGCAAGTCCAGCCCCTCATTACCCGTGGAAATAAAATAGAACGGTGTAGAAATGAAGCAGGTTGCACTGTATATTTCAACCAGCCTTTCATCAAGTCATGCGATCTCAAGATCATTTGGAAACAAATGAAAATGGATACATAACAGGCATGCTGAAGGCAGGGAAAGGAAAGGCTGGATGCAGCCGCTGCATGGGCATAAAAGGCAGCACGGATGCTCACGGTGGGTCTGTGCCCTCCCAATGCCCCTGGGGAAGAGTGAGACGGCTGCTCTGAGCCAGAAGGTGCTTGGGATTTTAGTAGAACCTGACTCTGAGCAAGGAAACGGTTGCAGAAATATTGATTGCACAAGATGGCTGGTCGCCTGGCTTGTCTTTGTAAGTGGTTTTGTTTTTTTTTTTTTTTTCGGTCCCCAGCGCACCCACAACGCCAACCCTTTTATGACAGAATGATTTTAGTGAGCCTAAACACAATGTGCCTTACAGCTGTAATTCTGGGACTCCTCGAGCATGAATCATATGATGCACAGAGCTGATAGTGGGGGCAGAGGCATTTGCTTCATTTCCAGACAGAGGGATGGAGTCAGACTCCATCCGGCTGAACCAGTGCTACCACCGCTCCAGCACCGTTTTCCAAGCCCCATGTCAAAGCAGGGCCAGGCACCTGTACGAGCCCTGTTTACTAAAAAAAATGCCCTCTTGAGCCGCAGTGTGTCTGAGGAATCAAAGTGCGGCGCTGCTGTCGAGAGCTCAAGGCATTCGAGCCCCTGGTCACTTGCAAAATCTCCTGACCTTGTGTAGCAAGGCCACAAAATTCACTTGTGCGACTTCATTCTCAGACTTTCATTGGGTTTGACTCGGGGGGGGGGGGGAAAGCAACAACTGCCCCTGCAAATAATCAGAAATAAAAATAAGATCAAAGGGAATGGAGTTTGCTGGGAGGGAAATCTCACCGCCCTTCCCTCCCACCCAGAGCTAGGGCTGTTGGGGACCCGGTGGCAGAGTCACTGTGAACGGTCACCGCAAGCAGTGGATGGGCTCCTGGGCAGGATCCTGTTTGTCCTGGGAAAATAGGCAGCGGTGGCTCTGCAGGGCACTGAGGGAAGGCAAGGATGGGCAAACTGGGGGGTCATTGCTAGATGGATCCTCCCTTTGGCTGCAGCCAAGGGGCTGTGGTGGCAGGAGCCTTAGCAGCAGCCACCGGGGTTTCATTTTCTTTTTTTTCATTCTTCCACTCCTCTCTAAGCTTGTCAGTTCTGAATCCATCTATCCAGACCTCCCAGAGAAAAAAGTAGTAAAGACAACCTTGAGACTGAGATTTGAAAGGCAGAGAAGGATCTAAGAGCACACACAGGTGCCTTCCTCCGAGCAGGATTGTGCATTTCTCCGAGGCCCAACACACACTGGCATTGTTCCACTGACTTCAGAGAAACCATGCTACCTCGGGACCAGATTTCTTTTCCTTAAGCAAAGGCTCACAACACTTTATTCCCCTTGCTTTGGTAGAAACCAACACTGTCTCCGCTGTCCTCCTGTTACACAATGCATCTCCAACACTTTGCTTACTTTTATTTACACAGCCTCATTCAAAAGGTCACCGGCACAAAAAATACACGATTTTTACTATTTGTAGGTCATAGGATTTCACAGGTATGAGTGTCCTTTTATAGCATAGGAGCAAACAGCTAGGAACATATTTTGATTACCCTTTAAAACTTGCAATAAAGGTGTTAAAAGGAAAAAGTGTTTTTACGTGCCATGTCAAGCTGTAATCTACTCCATATCTCACACGCACGCTCTTCCAGCAGAGAGCAGTTGTTTCAAGTCTGTCTCCAAAGTTTTTTTTTTTCCTCCTAGAGCAGTGCTTGCATAACCAGCAAAGGAAAAGCAGAAAAGCATATCTGCGGCTGGCTTTTTAAAGTAGCAATTCAATGTTGTTCCCCTGCCCCAAGGAGTTATGTGTGACGCTGCTATTGCCTCCCCATGGGAGGCGATAAGAAAGTTTGGGCTCAAGTTACCAGCAGAAACCTTGGGCTGGTGACAGAGAACCTTTAGTGTCCTGCTAGCAAGGAGCAGTCGTACGCCTCATACATAGTTTCAATCCTCATCTCTTTCCTGTGTGTGACTACAAACGTCCCTACATTGGAGCAGGAGACGGGGACGTGGGTCAAGCTGTGGGGTCCCTCGGTGCATGGGTCACGCAAAGTGCCCAGCCTTGCCTCCAGGCCCATCTACAGCACCAGAGGAGAATTAGGGGGCCTACAGCTGGAATTAGAGGAGCCAAAGAGCTAAGCAAGGCAGTGGGAAACGCTTAGGAGATAAGCCTGGGCTTTGTCTCCCATTCCCTGAGATCTCTAGCGGCAGCAGTGTGAGGAAACAGAATGCTTCTTTTACCCTTTAGCTATCTGTCATAAAGTTAGGGGAGGAGGGTACTTAAATGCCATAAAACCATCTCCTAATCCCCCTCCCACTAGAGAGAGGGAGAGTTGTCAGGAGTGCCTGTCTTCCTTGAGCCTGCCGACAGCCCTGTGTGCGACACCTCTGAGACACAATTATCATTAGCTGAGATTCCCACACGACTCCTGGCACAGCCCCATCCCCGCATCCCGCTCGTCCTCCCTGCTCCTCACCCTGATGCGCGGCTCAAAGGCTGCCCACAGCCTCCACCAGTGATGCTTCTGCTCTCTCACCAGCCAGGCTTAAAAGCCACAAGGCAAACACAGTTCAACTCCTGATCAGCTTCAAAATAAACAAAGGGCGACTCTCCTAAAACAGGAGAGCTCAAACAAATAATTATCACCTCCCCCTTGACTCTGGCCAGCAGAGAGCTGGCTGCTCTTTCTGCTTGTGTGGTCTCCCTTATAGACAGGGGAACATAAAGGACTAAGTCACTGAAACTTAACGAGTTACTGCTCATTAGCTGAACCGCATAAACTGCCCGTGTGCGTGCTCCCTATGGATAGTTGGGGAAAACGAATTTTATTTGTAATGGGAAGGGACTAGGACAGCATTTTCCAGCCCCTGAGTTGAAAGCTGGTTTCTAAGAGGTTTGCAAAGATAACTGGAAAACAAACCACTTGTCACCAGGGTGAAACCACTAACTCGGGGATCCACACCCAGTGGAGAGAAAAAAGTATTAGAGGGTTAGCAGAGACTCACCGGGCCAAGAACACGCAGAGGGAGCTGGTTAACACAGCCCCGCTGATAAGTGGTAACTCATGATATTTAATCACATGCAACTACCTGTCCCTCCATGCTTTTATTCCCTGGGTGTGAGGAGTGCCTTGAGACCGTGCTGATTAGGAGCAGCCGCTCTCTGCTCTGCATGCAGTGCAAAGGCACCCAAAGGGGAAAGAAATAAAGAAGCAAGTGATTTATATCCCCATTTTACAGGGAAGTTGCTAAAGTGTTGGAACCATCAAAGACAGAGGGTTTGCCTTTTGCGAAGAAAAACCGTGCTCCAGCTATATTTAATCTATCTCAGAGTGCTGCCAACTGTGATGCGTTTTTGAAGTGCAACAAATATTTTCAGGAAGGGGAAAGGCAGAAGAAGTTACGCGGGGTGAAAAGGGAAGGAGGAGGCTCTGCTCTGGGTGACTCCCCATTTGGGATGGGTAAGAACAGCCCCATGGACAGTTACTGCCGAGCAGTTGACAGGCTGCTCCTTGCCTGTGTGGCCTGAGCCTGTGTCAGCAGAGCTGTAGCTGGATAATTATACTTCTCTCTCTCTGGACATTTGCACAGAGGCAAAGCTCGAGGCGCAAACCTAAAGCAAATTGCATGGTGGCATCTGTGTGCTAATAAGACACCTCAGTGTTGGAGAGCCTGAGAAATAAGCTGGCTGAGCTTTAAAAAGCAGAAGGATGAACAGATGACAAATGCCCGTCCTCATTCATCCTAGGGGTATGGGTGTCCCTGCCAAGGAAGGGTTTCAACCCAGGTCAACCCATCCCCTGTCAAGCCCTTCCTTATCCAGCTTCTGTAGGTGAATTGGAGGTTGAAACCTCTCAGTACACAGTTCACGGAGGTCTTAGATGTAAGAGCAGGGCTTGGGCATGGGACTGCCAGCTTCACCCATGCTGCAAAAACCAGGCTTCTGCTCAGGAGGGATTTAGTTTTACAAACAGGTTTTCTCTCCATCAGCAAAGCCTTCAGAGAAGTGGATGATTTAGAAATATTTGAAATCTTTGGGTTGTTGATTTTTTTTTCATTGCCTAACTTGGTTGGGATCTCTCATCTTCTGTAAAACACTACAGTTTTATTTTGGTGTGGAAATATCATGTGAAATCCAAATGCACTTTATGATTCATTTCTGTTGCCAGCTCGTTTATTTTTAATAACTTCTGAGATCAACAAAGCAATGCTGTTTGCGGAGAATGTTTTGTACAATCTGTCCAGATGTTCACATACCAATAGAGAAGTAGTCCAAGAAAAGACAACCCTTTCTCCTGTCATTAGAAGAAATATATTTGCTATCACATTATTGACAGATAACCCCTTCGGTGATCAGCAGAAGTAAACATCAATTTTTATTTGTATTTTTGCAAATCTTTCTCCGTGCCATCTCTCTAATGAACTCACCCCAACCAGCCTCTCCATCTGGTGCCGCACTATCATTTATACTGCTGTGCTAATAATGTGATGGTCACTGGGGGAGGGAAAGATGGAGGGAAGAGATGATTTTACTAAATTGTTTTGCTTTGGATAATGTTCATCCTCTGGCCACTTCTGATTTATATCTGCCATTGACATTTCCAGTTTCTTATAAATTAATTCTTTTATTTGAAGGAAAGAAAAATACTCCGAGTAGCAGTGAAGGGAGCCCAGGACTGCAGGGTATTAAGCAGAGCTCAACCAAAACGGGTCAATAAAGCATCTCCCACACACATCTTTGCCTTTAGGGCAGGTTTTGGGTGGCAGCTCCTTGGTTAGGGATGTGGGTTAGGACAGGCAGACAGGGTAGGGCAGCGCCCTGGGCCAAGAAGCAGGTTTCTCCTCCATCCCTGTCCCTGGAAAGGACCTGGAGCACAGGGAAAAGGTCCTGTTGCTTGTGTGGGATGTGGTTAGCAGCTCCTTTGGGGCTGCTAGGAGGGGAACACCCCAAACTTCCTAAAACCAAGACTGTCCAAGTCGATGCCCCCCTGGCACCCCAGGGAGGATGCCAGGAGCCGGTTGCCCCTCTCTCCCATCTCTCTCCCCGAGCAGCTGCTGCCCCTGGGAAGCAGAGAGGTCCTGCACTGCCCTCAGCCTGCTGCAGGCTCTGGGGGAAAAAGCGAGGAGAGGAACACCCAACCAAGGTGCCATTAAAGTTAATTGTTTTTATTACTGGTTTAACAGTGTCTTGTAAATCTTTTTACCACCCAGTCCAGGAACACCGGTGAGGCCTAAACCGGAGTCGGAGCAGGATGAGTAAAGGAGCGTGGACAGGAGAGGATCAGCTCTCGCTCCGCTCTCCCTCCCCGACCTCCCCCGGGGGCTGGAGGGCTGCAAAGCTTGAAGTGATGCCCAGAAGAGACTCTTGGCGGCACAGAAGGGGATGCAATAAACACCCAAATATTCCACATCCATTCCCCACTCAGACAAGACCTGAACCTCCCTTTTCCCTTGGCAGAAGGCTCAGTTGGGTCCATCGAAGTCTGTTCCCTGCAGAAATCCACGGGTGACTCCTGGGGACGCCGCCTGCCACCAACCCAGAGAAGGAGCAGGGGCACCTCGCTAAGGTCCCAGCAGAGCAAGGAAAACCCCTTTGATCTTGTGTACTTGCAAGGAGAAAGCTAATCCCGTGTTGTGATATAAGTACCAGATGCTTCTTGGAAGAATTATACTGGGGCACAGGGTTAATGCTCCAGCTTTTCTTTAAAGTGTCCTGTGGATTATTCCCCGATTAAAAGGATTGTTCTCCAAACAGCCCGGCTCTTATTGTTGTTGATACACGGGGCGGGACAAAGGACACGGAGGGGGGAACAGGGTGTTGGGATTTATTTCCTACCTCAATAACGTTCCCCCCTCCCCTCTTTGCTCGACCCCTTCTCCCCTTTAGGAGCTCACCGGGGCTGGGTTGGTCACTGCTGGAGCTGCTCACCCAGGAGGGGAGGGAGGAAGGCCGGGAAAAAAAGGGTGCTAAGAGAGGTTTTAACTCTTTATTTTTTTCCCAAGCCAAAGGCATCAGCATCCATCTCCCCCTGCGAATGAAACCCGGGAGTTAGGGGACAGAGCGGATAAAGGGCTCAGCATCCGCGCAACGATGCACCCCAGACCATCCTCTCCCAGCTCAGGGGACACGGGGGAAAGGCAGAGAAAGAGAAAAGAAAATATTTCGCTTCTTTCTGCTCCCGTAGAAGCCGCAGGTCCTTCCCTCGAGCGCAGCAGCCGCTCCGCGCCCGCAGAGCAGCCGCATCTCCTTTCCTTACCCTCCATCTCCTTTGTTTTTAAGGTGTTTTTTGGCACTTCTGAGCCCCAGCATCCACCCACCCATCACTTTGACCCGAGCATCCTTTGAGGCTTTGCTTCCAGCTCCGGGACGCGCAGTTGTGCCAGGGGAAAGGCTCCGCGGAGCCGGGAGAAGCTGGGAAGGGGCTGGGAGCCGGGTGGGGGGCTCGGGTACCCCGGGATGGGGGGGCACTGGCACCCCGGGCACCCCCGGCCGCCTCCCGCTGCACCGCTATCCCGCTCATCTCAGTTTAAAGAGGAGAAAATAAAATTTTAAAAGTCTCGGAACCATAACTTTGCAAAAGTTGAAAACCGGGAGGGCGTCGGGTTTGGGAAAATAGGGGAATAGCATCTTCCCCAAAGCAGCAGCAGCTCTGAGGAGGGCAACATCCCCTTCCTCAGCACGGAGAAGGGGCTCCGGGGGTCCCCTCCGACCCCTCTCGGGTGTTGGGGTGGGGATCAGCAGAAGAACCGCTATCTCCGCACTAGGGAACGCGCCTTTCTTTCCCCGGGGATGTAAACGAAATCGCATCTAAACGAAATGAACGTTCCCCCTGCTCCGGGCTGCCCAGGCACGGGGGAGGCTCTTTCCCTGGGGATATTCACCCCCTCGACCACGGGTCTCCTCGAGGAATAAGGGTCTGGTGCCCTTTGGCACTCGGCTCCTTTACCAGGGGGGTTGATCCTCCCTCTCCTGAGTTTGGTTGAGGCGCTGAGGGACACGGTTCAGTGATTGATGGGAAGGGTTGGACTCGATGGTCCAGTGGGTCCTTTCCAACCTGGTGATTCTGTGACTGCGCTCCCGTTTCTGCTAGCAGGGATGGAGATTCTCCAGCAAAGCGGCTCCGGCAGCCTGAAAACATCCCACCGGCCGGAGAGGAGCGTAACCCCGGGCTGGGCTGAAGGGGACGGGGATGGGCACCCCCGGCTCTGGATCCCCTCTGCTGGCAGCCATAGAGGGCTCGGTAGCGGGGTCGCAGCGCCCGGGAAAGGGGGTCCCTGTCCTGGAAGGGGGTCTGTCTGCGAGGGAGGTCCCTGTATGGGAAGAGGCTCCTTGTCTAGGAAGGGTGTCCCTGCCCGGGAAGGGTGTCTACCCGGGAAAGAGGTCCCTGTCCCTTCTCCTACCCTGCTCTCCCAGCCCTGCTCTCCGCGCTGGGCCTTCTGCTCGTAAGCACCAGCGTTAGGAGCGATTATTCCCCATCTCCTGAAAGATTAAGGTTAGCCTTTTCCATAATGTCCCTGCGGAGCGGGGCGGTGTTTCCCCGGCAGCTCCCGGGGGACTCGCCCCGGAGCCGCTCCCAGAGCGCTGGGAGCCGGGAGCAGCTCCCAGAGAGCTGCCCCATGCCGGGCTCTCAGCCCAGGGAGTGCCGGCTCCTTCCTAAACTCGTTCCACCTAGAACCGTGGAACGGGGTGGGTTGGAAGACATCTCCAAGCCCATCCAGTTCCCACCCCGCTGCACCTTCCACTGGATCGGGTTGCTCAGAGGCTCATCCAAGCTGGCTTTGCACACCTCCAGGTTGGAGAACGCCTCCAGGGGTGGGAGCCACACCGGGATTTTCGCGTTCCCCCAGCGCCCAGAGGCGAGCACACCCCCTTCCCCGGCATCCCTCTGCATAACCATGCGCTTTATGCGCTACAGGGAGCTGCAGCTGGAACCGCAGGCTGAGAAGCTGCAGCGAGGACCCCAAGGCTCTTCTCAGCTTTTCCCACTGCTCAGGATCTGCCCTCTGCCTCAGTTTCCCCCATACGCTCCCCTCGATTTTCCTTAAGGCTTTTGCTCTCTTCTTTTACTTATTCATTCACTCATTCATTCATTCTTTTTTTGGGGGGGCTGGGGAATTATTGCTAAGCAAAAACATCGGGAAGAGAGTGGGGAGACACAACAGACCCGCTGGCAACAGGAGGGGACATCAAGGCCTGATAAAAAGGGGGGAGATCCCTGCTCCATCCTCGCAGAGACCTTCAGAGCAAGCTGTTTCCTCTCAAGCTGAGCACAGAAGGGACGTTTTTTTCCACATTAAGTGTTGGGAAGGCAAAAACCAGGGTCCATAACTGGGAAATTATAAAAGGAAGTAAATCCATCAAAGCAAATGCAATTGGGAATACAATTAAGCAGAGGGCTGGAAGGACACAAAAGGAGGGAGGATGGAGGGAGCTCTGCGCTGAGTGACAATACGCAGGCTGCGAGGGGGGAAANAAGACCAAAGTAGGGGTGATGCTGGCGGCAGGGGAAGCGCTGGGGACACGGGGACAGCCTCCGAGGGGAAGGAAAGCAACACCCCGGCACCCAACATCCAGCTTTTCCACCCCAAATCCCACCTTGGGCAGCACTCCCCCCACCCCCTTCCCCCTCCCCTGGGTGTGAAGGGGAAGCGTGGGCTCTGCCCCAGTTCCTCCTCCCCGCTGGCAGCGGATTGGGAATTTCGGCTGTGAAGAGGGCAGGAATTAAAGTTATCCAGACTCTCCAGGCGATGCTTACACCCCTTCCCCCTATATATATATATTTTTTTTTTTTTTCGGGACGAGAGACAGGAAGGGCTGGACAGACGGTACAAAGAAAATTGAGNGAGCTGCAGCTGGAACCGCAGGCTGAGAAGCTGCAGCGAGGACCCCAAGGCTCTTCTCAGCTTTTCCCACTGCTCAGGATCTGCCCTCTGCCTCAGTTTCCCCCATACGCTCCCCTCGATTTTCCTTAAGGCTTTTGCTCTCTTCTTTTACTTATTCATTCACTCATTCATTCATTCACTCATTCATTCATTCTTTTTTTGGGGGGGCTGGGGAATTATTGCTAAGCAAAAACATCGGGAAGAGAGTGGGGAGACACAACAGACCCGCTGGCAACAGGAGGGGACATCAAGGCCTGATAAAAAGGGGGGAGATCCCTGCTCCATCCTCGCAGAGACCTTCAGAGCAAGCTGTTTCCTCTCAAGCTGAGCACAGAAGGGACGTTTTTTTCCACATTAAGTGTTGGGAAGGCAAAAACCAGGGTCCATAACTGGGAAATTATAAAAGGAAGTAAATCCATCAAAGCAAATGCAATTGGGAATACAATTAAGCAGAGGGCTGGAAGGACACAAAAGGAGGGAGGATGGAGGGAGCTCTGCGCTGAGTGACAATACGCAGGCTGCGAGGGGGGAAGAAACACTCCGCAAATGCGATTTTGTAGGAGGCTCTGGAGAAGGGATGAAATCGATTGCAGCTCAGGGTGGCTTGTGGGAGGTGGGAAACGCGGGCTGCGATGGTTCCCTCACCCAAAAGGTTGTGGTTTTTTTTTTTGTAGTTTTTTTNTGAAGGGGAAGCGTGGGCTCTGCCCCAGTTCCTCCTCCCCGCTGGCAGCGGATTGGGAATTTCGGCTGTGAAGAGGGCAGGAATTAAAGTTATCCAGACTCTCCAGGCGATGCTTACACCCCTTCCCCCTATATATATATATTTTTTTTTTTTTTCGGGACGAGAGACAGGAAGGGCTGGACAGACGGTACAAAGAAAATTGAGGTGGTTTTACGCGCTCGCATTAAAAAAACGCCCTGATTTTTCTTTTGTTCGCAATATAATCTCCAGCCCAGCTCCGAAAACTCAAGGAAACTACTCCTATACCTACGTGCATCTATTTATACAGCCTCTAATTAACACATATACACGCGCGGAGCCTTACATGACATTTATTGTTTGGATCTTGCTTAAAAACAATAGACCTCCCGTCAGAATTTCCTATTCCCTGTGCTTCAACTCATCAGCGTTTCCACTGGGGGGGAAAAATGTGTCAGGATAATCAGCGATTTTCAGCAGCAGTGATTTTTTTTTTTTTTTATTGGGGGTTAAAAAAGAAATAAAAATGAACAAATGTAGCATAAACAAGTAATTATNCCCGCAGACGCTCTGAAAGCTATTAAAGAGATGAGACGGGCTTGTATTGAACTGTTACAACGTTCGCTTTAATCAAAATTAGACGGAACGGCTCAAAAGAATAATTAAGGAAAGCTCCCATCTAAAAATAAAAATAAAATTAATTAGTTCCCAGCATCAGCAAACTTCAGCGTTACCAGCCCCGCTTTCCTCCAGCTTCCCCAGCGCCAGGAGCTGGAGACAGACACCGAAAAGGCTTTAAAACCCCTTTAATAAGAACACGCTGGGGACTTGGAGGTTTCCTCGCTTCCACCTTTGGCAGCTGCGGAGCCCCCGCGGGTGGGGGCACCCCCTTCTCCCAGCCCTGTCCCCCCTTCCTCCCAGCTTTGTCCCCCTCTCCGTTTCCCGCAGGCGACAGGGGCTGAAGGGGAAGTGATTTGAGCTCCTTGTAGGAAATAAATCTGACATACCGCCGCTGTCATGGGACTCGGACAAGATAAGGGAGCAGCCTGTGCCACAGCATCCTTGGAGAGGCAGGGAAACAGCTCGTCCCTGCCGAGGGGAGCTGGAGCAAGCCCCTAACCCCCCCCCCGTGCTCAGATAACAGGGGTTTGGGTAAGTTTTCTTCAACCCCCAAATTTTTGTGAAGCTGCCAGGGGAGCTCGGGCTAGACCTGGGCTGCGCGCAGTGTAACAGTAGAGTTTATATTAAACTGCCGAGTAGGAATAAAACTACTGAGAGCAGCATTGGAACCAGATGCGGTGGAGCAGGAACCCCCTGCCCCCCGCTTGGAGGAGCCGCAGAGATCCTCGCCTTGGGGCACAACTGGGTGTCCATAGTGGCACAGGGGTGGGAAGGACAACCTGGCCACTAATTTGTGTAAGATCTGGAGAGGAGAATAACAGGGGAACCCCTTCTCTGGAAAAGGAAGGAAGGAAGGAAGGAAGGAAGGAAGGAAGGAAGGAAGGAAGGAAGGAAGGAAGGAAGGAAGGAATGGAAGGAAGGAATGGAAGAAGGAATGGAAGAAGGAGAGAAGGAAGGGATGAAATCCCAAATAAACAAAAAAAAAGAAGAAAAGAAAAAGGAGAAAAAATAAACAAAAAAGAAGGAAAAAAGAGAAAAAAGAGGAAAAAAAGAAGTAAACAAAAAAGAAATAAAAAGAAGAGGGAGAAAAAAACCCCAAATCCACCACCAACAAAAACCCCAAAGAAACTACTCCCAGCCCTTAGAAACACCCGGCTTGAAGTGCCCAGTCCTCCCATCACTTTCTGTAATCCAAGAGTAGAAGCCCAAGGAAATAAAAGGCTAGATAAAAAGAGTCCCAAACACCCCCATCCTGCTAACCCCCAGCCAAGGCTTGGCCGCTGGCAAAGGCATATAAGCTGTGAGCCAAAGACAGACGGGTGCGAGGTGCAGTGGGGGGTGCCTAATCCCAGCGCTCCCCCCCTTCCCTGCTCCAGATCCCTTTTCTCCAAGGCAAGTCACAAGGTAACCACGGCTGGCTGTAACCTAAGAACTGAGGATGGCTGGGAGATTATTTTTACATTAAGAGCTGCCCGAAGATGCAAACGTGCCTTCTGATGAGTTTTGCACTTTGGGTTTGGAGCGAGGCATGCATAGTCATCCCCTGCTGAACGCCCTATCCCTGAGACAGCGCTCACACACAGCACTCGGTGCAATCCCCAAGGTATGAGAACCGGGACAGAGCACCCAAGGTATAAAAAGTAATTTAAGCTTCTGCTCTGAAACCAATCTCCTTTCCCCTGGATCACACTTTTGATCTAATTTGTTTCTCTGTCCAAATGACTTGGCTCAGCCTTCCCCCTGAAAATTCGGTGTACAGTTGACATCAATCATGTCTCAGTCTAGGGAGGGATAAGGATAGAATATCAGAGAGGTGACCATGCATGCCACATGATTCAAATCATCTCAGCATTGATTAATTGGGTTCAATCTGAGTTTCAGAATCATAACAACTGTTGTTCCCCTTCACATAACATCAACAGGGCCTTTAAAGCAAAGTATCCACTTACTCCAAGGCATGTGATGCATTAAGACCATCATTTTCTATTAAACCTTAAAGGCTGGATGAATTTTAGACAAACTCAATTAGCTCAAGATGGTTCTGTGGTGATTAGACATTGTTACTCCTTCCCCTTCATCAGGGATTTTTCTACCCCCTCTACTTTTTAACAGAAAGGGCAAAATATTTTGACATATGGAAGATGCATGCATGCCTTCAGCCCATCCTGCAGCTGCTCTGACCGTGCAGGTAACCCGCTTAAACAAGGCAAATCTCCTCTAAAACTTGTATAGGAAATATCTCATAATGACCTACTTTCCCTTGGATTTAAAGAAAAACCTCTCTGGATACCTGAGGTGGGACATGAAGCTGTTATCAGGAGGAGGCAGGAGCAGAGTTTCTGAGCTGGACAGGAGAAGATTGTACCTTGAGCTCAGGAGAAAGGAAGAGCCAGGCAGGTCTTCAGGCTCTTATAAATGGAGTTATCCCTGCCCCTCCACCCAGTAAGAAGTTGTGCTTGGGTTAGATAGTTGCTCATCAATTAAGTACAGCTAAAACAGGACAGAAACACCATCTGGGCAGACGGGGGGTGAGCAGGGTTTGAGATGGAGACTACTTCTGCAATCCAGGTTTCCATATGGTAAGAAAGATGAGCCATATTTGTGTGTGTTTGATTCTTATCTCCCAGCTGGGATCACTCATCCGCGTTGTAACTGAAATAATAATGATTAAAGAAAAGCATGCCTGCCTTGTAACGCTGCAAGCAGGGGCCTCCACATCACATATATTCAGCCCCGATTGAGGAATGACCTATCACAAACGCAGTCTTGAGCAATCAGAAGAATATTATTTCTAATTACTGTTTTGCAAGCTGAAACCCTATTAAGTACTTCCCTGTTGTTTCTATTACAACTGGTTCTACACTTAAAACAAAAGCATCCTTTTTTTTTTTTTTGTATTCACTCCACTTGTGTGGGAGCGATATCACCGTGATTCAGCTCAGACATTGCTTTCTTTCATTATTCTATTTACTACTTAAGCAAAGCTTGGAGGTTCAGATTGTAGAGGCTGAGAGAGATGAGCGTGGTGTGAACGGTCCTTGTAGCAAGGACAACCTAAAAACTGTCCTTTAATCAATCCCCCAACTTAAGGCACAAGTGTTTTCAAACAGAGAAATTCCACAACAAGATTTCTGGGAGAGTTTTAAAGATCAGTTTAATACAAGGTTTTATCTGCACAAACTGCCCTGCTCCAAATGTATCAGTGATGAAAAGGGATATATGATTTTGCATGTGAAATAAATAAAGCAAACCACATGGAACACAGCAGGACCTTGCTAGGTAGAGCACTGCGATCACATCACCCTTCAGAGCACCCGAGAGCCACACTGCTAACCCAACCACATGGCATTGAGCAGTACAACTGATATCTGGGTTTGACTGATTTTACCACTAGAAATAGTGGAGCGGGGAGTAAAACAAATCCCAAAGAAATTATAACATTAAGTGCACTACTAAAAAGCATAAGGGATGGTGGTGGGAGATGGTAGCAACACTCCAAAGGGGCATTCAAACACTCCAGAGAGACATCCAAGTGTTGCTTAGCTTTGGGACCAGGACTGTGGAATAGGGAGTTGTCACTGTATTCACATAAAATAATCAAGCAAATCAATTAAGCGAGTCATTGCACTAACTTCAGGGAGGATACTCAACTGATTTGATCAAACAACAGAAATCCTTGCTTGGACACTTATCAGGTCCACATGTATTTTACTAGTCAGTCACTCAGGCAGGACCATTTCCCAGCAAAAAAACCTCTAAAGTTTTGCTGTCTCTGGCTTTTACATTCCAAAAAGACAATTCCACTTGCTTTTGTTCACTGGTCTGAGCCAAGGGGACAAAGGGACTTCATGAATACCTGAAGCCACACTTGAAAGTCACGGCATAAGCAGATGAGTACATAAAGATGGGCAACTCCTGATATTCAGGCCAGATGACTTCCAGCTCGGCCAGAGCAGAAGCAGCCAGTCTCCACCACTGACTCCGTGTCAGACCTGTGGGACATCCCGTGATGGTTTCCCAGGGGGTAAGCCTGGTAGAGAAATCTCACTGACATCAGTCAGTGGCTACTACTGACGTGAGCGATGCTGGAATATGTAAAAGACCATAAAAAAGGAACGTCTGCTAAAAATGCACAGCCCCCAGGCATTTCACGCACATACAGCCCAAACCAGTGGACGCTTTCATCTCTCTCTCTCTCTAGACAGACTGAGAGTAGCATCATTACATGTCCTAAGGGAGCCAAGGGAAGAAATATCATTGAGATGCACTGGGATAGAAAAGAAAAAAGCAACCAGAGATTCACATCTTCAGCCTTAGCATCCAGCCTGGCTGTGAAACACCAAAAAAGCTGCTCAGCTGCTGATTGACCTTTCCCTACTCAAGGAGGCAAGGCTGGGGGGAGAGCTGAGGAACAGCATCAGAGACTGAATTGTCCATCACTCACAGGAGAGGACCCATGCAGAATTGTACTGGTAACCCAGCACTGCCTGACACAGCAGCCTTAACAATTCTGCTACAGGGTTGCAGAGCAGCAGCAGCTCTTTCCTAGGGGATTAAGTGCTTGGAGAATGGTCTGCTCTCCAAAAGAAAAGGCGAGTGTCTCCCCCACTGGATGCTGCCAGCCCTCTGAGGTCCCAGGAAGGAGATCTCAGGTGCCATGTGGACACACCTCGACACTGAGGCTTGCTATGCTAAAAATGCAAAACGTCTTTCTTCTTTTTTTCCCCCAAAAAACTCTACTAATAGAGGAAAGATTTCCCAAGAGCTGACGGCATGTGAAGAGGTTCTTCATCTCCCTGTAACACAAATCACCCATCTGCGTGGAGTGGATTCCTGGAGGGCTGTTTATTTTCTCTCACTTCTTTTTCCTTCTTTCACATCAGCTGCCTGATTCCTTCCCCCAGCTCTTATGCAAATTCTCAGATAGGAAATTGGAGATGGATGCATCCTTGAGAGCAATTCCGTTACCTCCTAATTTGTGGTGGGAGGGGAGCACAACATCATCTGTGTTTCTCAGTTTTGGCTGATCCTTGCAGATGACCCTCACGTTTCCCCCTGTAATAATGCCCACTGTCCATCATCTCTGTAGGCTGTGAGTCTCCCCCCGGCCCTGGCAGGAATGGGCTAAATACTCACAGTAGACTCCTCCATAGCAGCTGAATGCACAGAAATGAGAGAAGGAATGCAGCAAACCAGACCTGGATTTGAACTTTTAAGTCTCCCTCTTGCTGAGTGTAACTTTTCACTTTGAATTTGACTGATCCAGTAGCTATAAGCTACAGAGAAAGAGCACATATGTAGGGATGAATCCATCCCGCTGGACTTTCTGAGAATTCCAAGCTGGTACTGCCCCAAGTTTCTTCTGAGCCTCAATTCATTTAGCATTCACTGAGTGAACTATTCCAGGAATGTGCAAGGATCAGTCCCCAGAAGAGCAGATCAAGAAGGGGGAGGCCATACAGTACCACCGCGTTTCCCCCAGCTTTTTAAAACAGATTCATTTTCCCTGCCTTCCAGCCAACTTCCCCTATGTGACCTGAGAAGTTTCCCTAATAAAAATATAGATGTAACCTTATCTAAAGTGAGTGCAGCAAATGTACTATGGATAATGCGTAATTAATAACAGAAAAATAATGTTTCCCCTGTTATTAAATCAAGGCTCCCCTGACCCCTCACCCTCATATAAGTGCCTTTAGTTTTATGACAGCAATAGACAAAGTTATTGCGTGTCCGCATGTGCACGCACATCCCAGCTGGCAAGGGGCTCACCCAACTATTGCTGGAGCTAGTTTAGGGATTTTCCTTCTTCTTTTTAAGGTTAAAAAAAGAAATGCCTCCAGTAGTTTATAAGACGGCTTGGCCGGTGAGTGAACTCAATCAGTGCACGAAACTAATCTGGTTCCACTGAAGAAAGATTTTTCCCTCTTGTTCTCAGCATTACCAATATCTATTCACACAAGCGTACGTGTGCATGGATTGCTTTTGGGCTCCCTAATGCATTTCCAGGCTTAGAAGGATGCTTGAGGAATGCATCAATATTTTTATATAATTGCAGCATGCAAAGAGAAAACAAAGAGCAGGCAAATTCCCTGGAAGAGGTTGGCATTTTTTTGGTTCTAACACAGTAAAATCTTCACTGCTTACAAGGCGGCATTTCTTCCCTGGCTGCTTTTCTTGTTTTAATATTTGCAGACGCTCAGCCCCCAGCCATCACTGCTGACAAAAACGTATTTATACAATGGGAGAGATGAACAAGGGAAAATTAACAAGTTTGGACCTGAAAGCGCATCAAGACTTTAAAGAAATTAATAAATATGAGGCCAGCTTGGCTTTCTCTGCAGTTTTCTCCTTCCCCAACGCGCTGATTGTCAGTAATGCTATCTAACTCCAGAGGTCATCGGGCTCGTCTGATGTATGGGCTTCCCTTCTGATTCATTATGTTTGATGCACGGCTCTTCCAGGAGTCAACTCAGCAAAACCCTTGGGTTAATGCAAGCCACACCAGCTCCTAATCCAGTAGCTTTGAATTCTTCTGTTTGTGTTGGAGAGGCGCTACGCAAAAGCCTGGTCTCTCAGGGTCAGAGAAGTTCCTTCTGATCATCATCATCAGTGATGTGAACCCCAGGTCACACGTTTTCCACCCGCCCTCCAGATCTACCAGACAGCAGCAACAGTGCCCCTTGCCCTGTTGGTCCCCAGGGACTGCAGCAGGGCAAGAAGGAAAGGACAGGACCGTGTCCCTGCCATCACAGAAAACCAGTGGGATGCAAGTCCCCTCCTATTCCCAAGCTTATTTCATTGCCTAATTTCAAGGCTCAGCTCAAAGCTGTGCCGCTCCCCTGAAGGTTTTTTTTCTTTGCCATTCCCCGAAGTGTGAAAAGAAGCGGAAATATTTGATTTCTTCAAAATTTTCAGCCTGACACTTCCCTTCAGGAGGTGGAAAACTCTTTGCCTTAAACACACAGACAACAGGCAGCCCCTAGCTCTTAGTATTTATCCATTCATCCCTTTGGTTTGAACGTATAAATCTGTGCAGAGATAAATGTGTCTCTCAAACGGCAGCCGGGCTCACAAGCCCTCCAAGGTAAACGCTCCCATAAAAGCAGATATTTCCTCTGTCCTCCTTGCTCACACATCTTCCTGCCACGCTTCTCCAGTTCTGCCTGCAGGAGGGTCAACGCAGCCCCCAAAGTTAAGAAAGCAGAAGCTCCCTCCTCTTCCAGATTCACTGTTCACTTTGTTGGAGTCATTCAGTTGGGCTCAAACCTGCCATGTTCCTCATACGGAGGATTGCGCACCAGGCTATAAATACCATGCCCTGCATTGCACTGGTGCCCTCCCTTCACTCAAAATGCAAGCTGAGGGTGTATCAAGTTCTAGCCAGGCTCCAGCAAAAACCCTCCAAGTCCCTGTACCTGCTCCTGGGAAGGGGGACAAGGGACATTCCTCTTTTAACTGACAACAGCATCCCAATTGATGGGGAGTTTCCCCTTCCCCAAAGGTAGCATGTGATACGTGCGTGTAACAAGTTTTTCTCCTTTGCTCTGTATTCCCAGGGAAGCACAGATATTTTAAGAGGATAAGGGCTATGGGGGGGAGCCTCTAAATCGAGGGAGAAGCCCAACTTGCTGAGGTTGAATAGTTCTGCTGCCGACCAGCAGCCAAAAGTGGCTTTTCACAGGACAATACCCGACTTGGGGAGGTTAAAATGCCATCAGGCAGCTGGGGCAGCTTCCTCCAAACAGCATAATGCGGATGATGGAAAAGAGTTAACTCCATCATCTTCACAACTGCTCACTACCCTGTGTTTAATCTCTCCTCCACTGGCTGGGGATGCACCAACACCTCCCCCCACCCAAAACTTGCCATTTATTTACTGCTTTAATAACTCTTCTGTGCCCACACGGTGTATGGACATGAACGGCTGCAGCTGCTTTGAAAAAGGCGCTTTCTGTCTTCCAAATCACCATCAGGTCCCATAAATTATAAAAATACTTCATGGTGCACAAACGTAAACCCACACATGCACAACAAGCTGCTTTCTGAGCACACAAATACTTTCAAGTTCAATGTTTCATTTCGGTAAAGACAAGCTCTTTCATTTCGTTTCAAAGCCTCTGGTTCAATTATTTCTCTATGAATTCCCCCCTGGAATGAGTTAAAAAAAAAAGAATAAAAATTAGTTTTATCAGTCTGCAAACACCCAGATAAGATGTTTTACAAAGAAACTCCCTATCCCGTTGGGTTTTTTTCCTTATTAAACAAAGTTTTCCATCAGCAATGATATTTTGTAAGAGAAAAGTCTTTTTCCTCCAAAATGCTACTATTTTCTGTTGAAAGCCCCATTTCCCCTCTCTGCAGAGATCAGTCCCTGGGACTGAGCATCCCTCCACCACTCCTAAAAACCCCTCTCAAGAAACTATGTACAAAGGCAACCAACTCCATTTTAGAAACAAACCTGCCCTGTTTACTGATAAATATTTATGCAGATATTTACCAAGAAAACATGAAAGGCAAATCCAGCATCTGTATTTCTAGTATCACTCGCCGGGGAACATGCCTAAAGACACTGGGGCACAGGCATCAGAGGGCGGCTCGAGATCACCCCTAAATTTGCTTGTGCAAATCAGCTTTGTTCCCCTCTCTTAAAATTAAAGATGGAATTCTGATTCACTCTAGAGGCCACGGCCTTTCTGTGAGCTGAACGTCGCAGCCCTGCTCAGCTGCTCTGAGAAGCGTCACGCTGTTATGACTCAGAAAACGCAAAATAATGTATTCCCATCCCCATGGGGAAAACCCAGCATGGAGTGAGGAGGGTACCTCCTCCTGGGGCCGGAGACCTCAACCAGGACAACTTGTAGGACCTGCAGATGCTTCCATTTACAAAAATGGCCTGTGCTGGCTTTTTTTCTACCTGCAGGCAAGCTTCTTATCTCTGATTTATGCCAGCTAGAGGGCTGGTCTGCATGATGCTGCACGGCGCTTTTTCGTTTGCTCGTATTATGAGCAATTACTGGAAAACAAAAGGTCTAAATAGACCTTTGCTGCAGTTTATTCTATCAGACTAAGCCATGGTTTCATATGTATGGAGGAAATAAGCTAACAGCAGCAGACCTCAGAATATATTGCAATGATACAAATAAAAATAATAAAAGGAAGAAGTGCCCACTGCAGAAATGCTCCTAAGCAATAAAGTCCCAACAACTGTAAACCTCAAGCCCTCAAAGTATCATGCCCAGACTTAGATTTAACTTTGCCTTCCCTGAAGTAGAAAATAGCACCTGGTTTGAGTTCAGTCTCTTGTCTGAAGGCTTAGAGCTGAAGTCTGCCAATTCTGAAGGGTCTGAATAGGCAGAAAATTCAGAATTTTAGTTAGGGTACTTAGCTGCCAAACACCAAACCAGAATTTGCTTACTGAAAATTAGTGTTTATCTTGCTGTACAATACACAAAAAAGTAGACTACTGGAGCTAGAAGAAACAAAACCACCACTCCCCAAAATCACTGCAGTAAGCAGCTATTCCCGTCAAAAATTACACACATTTCTGCCAAAAAGGCATTTATTTTGTTTGTTTGTCTGCAACCAGCTAAGAAATTCTGCAAAACCTAATGAAAAGCCCCCAAATTAGAGTGAAAATGATTGCCTCAGGTTCCTTCAGCAATTTGGGGATATGGGAAAAGAATGAGAAAGAAAAAATTCCAAGGTGGCACCTGAGAACCTGCTTGGCTTTCAGAGCAGAGGAATGTAAACATGTTATTTTGCTTACTTTCATCATCGATTTCAGGAAGCTGGGAAGGCTGCTCAGAAAATGGTTTCCCAGCCTCAGCTACAATGCAGTTCCAATAATAGACAGCGTAGGCAGATGCTTAATCATCTTCAAATCATGTTTCGCTATGCCAGATCTAAAGCTCTTGGCCCGCACTAGGACACAGTTAAGCTCCTGTTTAGCTGAAGAGTTGCAACAGGGCTTGAACTCAGTTGTCCCACCGCCCGCGTCGATTCAGGCTGGGAATATGGGTAGTTTGGGGCTGTGATTGACAGGCAGCTCAGAAACCTTCCATAGGAGAGGAGCTGTGAAATTGCAAACACCTTGTGGGGTCTTGGGGACTGTTTTTGACCCTTATAATCTGCACCTACACCCAGTGCTTCATGCTACGTTCCCATTTCCGACATAGCATCCTTCCACTTCAAGGTGCAAGAGAGGGGACACCTCTCCTGGGGCAGCCATGGGATCTGGAGAGAACCCTTCCATGTTCTAAATGAGATTTTATAGCCTCATGCCTACCGATCAACCTCCTAATTCCTGCCAGAGCTGAGAGAAGAGCTTGTTTGGGTCTGAAACCCACTCCCTCCAAGGGCGCATGAATCCACTGGCCTGGGAGGAACAGTTGTAAGATGTCTACGCATTCATCTGGGCCATCCATGAGGGCACTCAGCTGCGCTCCTGCGTGAAAAGTCCGCCAGGGGAGGTTCAGGCTGAACATTAGGAAAAAAAATTTCATGGAAAGGGTCATTGTGCACTGGGACAGGCTGCCCAGGGAGGTGGTTGAGTCACCTTCCCTGGAGGTGTTTATGGCATGGGTGGATGAGGTGCTGGGGGACATGGTTTAGTGATTGATGGGAATGGTTGGACTCAATGATCCGGTTGGTCTTTTCCAACCTGATGATTCTCTGATTCTATTTATTGCAACCACCTGCCAGTGCCATGACACGCAGATGAGAAATTACCACTGTAAAGAGCTGCTGCGGCTCACACAGCTGGTGGAAATGGCACAAGAGGGTGAAGAAAACGTGAAGGGTTAAGTAAGCCATGTGTCACATTATTGCAACTGGAATTTGGCCAAGCTGCGAGGGCTGATATTGCTCCGTCGGGATGTTTGCCATAGAATCCTTCCTGATGGGGAATGCTCATGGCCTTGGTCTTGCACCTCATCCAAAAGGCACCGCAACAGCCCAGTGACCCCAGTTCAAGGTGATAACAAGGTGTTGAAAGGGACAGCCGCCACTATCTCCCCCAGCACATCGCACCATGGAGCCTCAGGCAGAGCTGGACCATGCAAGCAGACTGAGTGGCCAGTGCACATCCCAGCCCATCGGCCCCCGCCAAAGGCTGCCACCAGTGCTAGCCCTGGCTAATTCTCACCAGCAGCTTCTCTGCAGAGACCTGCCATCAAAGACTGCTCTGAGAATGCCTTCATCCACACCACAGCAAGGCAACCTTGCTTGCTCCCTCGCCATCGGTCACATGCCACATCT
This sequence comes from Piaya cayana, assembly GCA_013389865.1. Classification (NCBI taxonomy): domain Eukaryota; kingdom Metazoa; phylum Chordata; class Aves; order Cuculiformes; family Coccyzidae; genus Piaya; species Piaya cayana. The sequence continues at coordinate 172,186 of WAAB01004965.1, forward strand.
GCAATCCCTCACACTATGTCTTCTACTATGGCTCTTTTCCTCTCCTGTGGATCTATCAGAGCTCACTTTGATGCAGCTGCTCCTGGCTCCAGTAGGACACAGCAGAGCCGATGCTGGGCTATGGCATAGGGATGCCAGCATGGACATAAGCTGGTATGGACACACTGGTTTGATTCATCTATGATTGCTTCGATTCAAGCCACCAACAGCACTTCCCCCCTCCAGTCCCAAGATGGATGCTGGCTGTGTAGACAAGGTGTACAAATCCAATAAAATTAACACCCCTCTCCCTCCTACTCTCACTGCTTACTTTGGGAAATAGGATATACACTTTTTTTTCTGTTCGACACTATCTGGGTTTGAGGTGTGCTCTCAAACAGGCTGAGCTGTGCAAGGACAGAATCTGTTCCTTTAGATGAGGTTCAGGATCAGTCCTGTGCCAGAAAGTCCCATCAGCAGCAGGGTTTGAAATAGATTTCATTAAATTGGGGCAAATCCTTGAACAAAGGTTCTTCTCTGGTTTCAAGGCTTGGCTTCAAATACATTTGGGATGCTTCCCTGAGGGCATCCTGGACCAAACCGAAGTGAGCAGCGGAGTACACACAACTCAGGGGTTCATTAACCCATCCTGGGGCTCAAACTGAGCTGCTGCCGAGCCCTGCTAACTACACACAGGCATACACGGAGCTAACAACATTTTGCTTAAACCGCTGTGAAAGATGTTTAAACTAACAGGTTTTACCCTGTATTTGTCATAGGCTGGGAATACCCCTGTGGCCAGTTAATGCACAGCAGCTGAGCCCCGGTAACTTGATCGTGTGTCTGAACCCGGTTCAGAAACTGTCATACAAGAATGAAAACTCGGCAGTCAGTCTCGCACGCTGGGAGAAGCGGGGAAGCCTGTATGTGCTGCAGGGAGAAGAGTTCCCATCCAGCGTGGGCACGTGGGACCCGAGTCCACAGGCTTCCCTGATGCTGCTTTTGGGGAGGATGTGGTTTTTTCTACCTTCACGTGGGTTACTTCTTGAATTACACCACCATGGGACAGAAGACCTGACCTCCGCACAGGCCACCTCCACCTCTGCGGGAGCTGGGCTCTACATAGCTCTTAGCATTGCTAAGCTGGAGCTCAGTAGGTAAACCACAGCTTTTACCTCTGATCCTCGACTTGACTAACTTAGCTTCTACATTTTCAACAGGAAGGATTTGTTCCAATATCCACAACAGTGCCAAGCATTTCAAAAAGGTGAAAAATATGCGCAAAAACCCACTCATAAATACCTCTGCTCAACTCAGGGCAAGCCAAGCAGACAGAAGCGTGACATTCGTGTAGCAAAATATTCTGGGAAACAATTAACGTGGGATCTGGATCAAGAAAAATACACTCGGGTAAGTCATTCAAGTAGCAAGACCAGATGGCAGGCTGCTCTCCCTGCTGATGGCACTTGTCCATCGCACTGTCACAAGGCTTGTGCCGCCCCGAGCTCACCTGAACGGGTGCCAGTGGCTGGCAAGAAGCGGCGCACACCGGGGAAAAGCCAACTCTGCTAGAGCCATCACCGGGCGAGCACGCAGTTGGCTACCTCTTTTTCAGCTGTGCAACAAGTCGGGTTGAGAGTGTCAAAAATAACGACCTGGCCGGGGCTGGAGAAGGAAGGTTCAAGAGTTCAGTCTGGAAGCAGAGAGCCAGAGCTTCTGTGGGGAGAGGGTAAGCACAAGCAAAGGAAAGGGCAGAGGAAAAACCCCTTTGGTTTGCAGGAAGTGCTGGTTGGCTTGTTGGCAGAAAAGTCTGCCCAAGTGTTACCGAGCTGTAACTCACAGCATCAAGGATGGAGCTTGGCTCCTGGGTCAGCTTCTGTTAGACAGTGGCAGCTTTGTTGCCATACGGAGTGAAGGAAAAAGGCAAAATTTCATAGAATCATGGAATGGTTTGGGCTGAGAGGGACCTTAAAGCCCATACAGTTCCAGCCTCCTGCCATGGGCAGGGACACCTCACAGTGTTACTCCAAGTCCCATCCAACCCGGTCTTGAACATCTCCTGGGATCAAGCTTCCATGACACACCTGGGCAACCAGATGCGTCACCACCCTCACAGGAAAACATTTCTTCTTAAGATCTCTAATCTAAATCCACCCTCTTTCAGATGAAAACTGTTTCTCCTCATCCTATCCCTGCTCTCCCTGATCAAGAGCCTCTCCCCAGCTTTCCTGGAGTCCCTTCCAGTACAGGAAGCTGCTCTAAGGTCTCTCCAGAGCCTTCTCTTCTCCAGGCTGAACAAGCCCAATTCTCTGAGTCTGTCCTTGTATGGGAGATGTTCCAGCACTCAGATCATCTTTGTGGCCTCCTCTGGGTTTCTTACTGGGCTGCTCCAAGCCAGAACGGGATAATTCTCTGCATGACAACTCTATATGGGTAGGGTTATGGTTACAGTTAGGATTAGGGTCTCCCCAAGCAGAATTNCTCCAGTGGGGATGGGAAGAGCACTCCTGCTATCTCCAGCAACACACTGAGTAGTGCGAGACAGTCAAAATCACCCTCTCCCCTCCTCCCTCTGGCTTTGTTGTAAATATTTGAGATTTCAGCAAAATTATTCATTAAGATTTTTGTCTTTCAGGAGAGACTCTCATAAAATTAGGTGGCCCCATCACTCACTCAAATTGTTTGCTTCCCTTTTGGAAAGAGGATTGGCTGGTTTACCCTGCTTGCTTCTAATTCAGTGGACTTCCCAAGTAAGGATAAAGTTTGCACTGCTTTGCAGGGGATGTGAAAAAAAACAGGCGTCATTGGCAAGATTTAGAGGAAATGAGGATTTTGCCTCTTTGGAACAAGTTGAAACCAACCCCTCTTGGCCTCTGCCCCTCCAGATGGCTTCTCCACAACGCAGCCCTTGGAGGCAAAGGCTCCTCTCGCGAGCGCCACGGCTCCCATCAAACCCAGTGCCTTCCCCACAGAGCAAGCGCTTCCAACATCAACAAGATGTTACATGCAACGAGGACAAGATGCTTATGAAACATTTGTAGGGGGCGGGGGGGTTTTCGAACGGAGAAAAAAAAATTACATCCCACTGCAACACCTAAAAGACGAACAAACAGTCCAAACCATCTGTGAGCTCGGCTTGCCGTGTAATCACACGCTACCTGTCTCTTATAAACTACTGCTTGCTTAAATGGTGAGAACCCCTCTCATGTAGCACCTTGCTAAGATATTGACTGCAATTAGCAGGTGTCTTTAAGCAATGCTGTTTCCCAAAATTAATATGGCTGCTAAATTCAGCTTGCAGTCCTTGCTAGAGAATTATGGTTAAAGCCAATAAAAGGAAAAATGGCAACATAGGTATGCTTGTTAATTTAGACTGAAACGCTTCCCTTTCACTAACATATATTTCTATTGTATGAAAATAATAAGACCTGGAAATGGTAGGTAGAAGTCCTGAAACAAGCTTTGGCATGGGCCAGCCATCCAAACCAGCCCATTGCATGGAGTCTGCGAACAACAAGAATTCTTGCAGCTGTGGAACAGCAACAACCTTGCTTCTGATTTCACTGGGACTGAGGAGCACACCACCAGCAAAGAGGGAGAAAGGCACAGAAATGCAGCCTAACTCACTCACTCCCCTTAACTTCATGCAGAAAATAGCACTGAGGGTGGGGAAGCAACACAGCACCCTCTGGCATTCATCTTTTATGCTGTTCTCCCAGTTCTTATCAACCGAAAAATGACCTGAAGCAGCAGAACCAAGGAAGACGAAATAAAAATTGACTTATGCATTCTTTATTCTAAAGTGACAGTCACCTCGCCACTGAGAAAATCGTCAAGGGATTAAAAAGAACAAAAAAATCACTATAAACTCTCCAAGCTTCTTTCTCAGCTGGTCAGCATTTCTACAGTGGGGCACATCTGTTCCCATTTCCCTGGAAGAGGGCGGAGGGGAATAACTGGAATATCCACTTCGCATGAAGATAAAAACCTGACCGAGATGCCCAAAGCTGTGGAAAGGTGCTTCCCCCGCCGCCGGCTGCGCTGACCAGCCCATCCCTGCCGGGATGCTTCCACCTCCCATTGCCTTTAAAAACCTTCCAAGTTCCAGCCAGCCTTCCAGATTTATGACGTGTTTCTCTTTTTGAACACCCTTGGATCGGACCAGGGTGATGAAAGCCCGATAGATCTCCAGATAGCTTTTTGTGGGGAGAGAGTATATAAAAGATAATGCCTGCACCCCCCTCGCCCCCCCATACACACACACTCCTCTTCCCTCTCTTCCTTAAGTGTGTCTGTTCTGCAAACTTCAGCCAAGTCCATCCATGCCAAGAACCTTCCCACACTCCACTCCAGCCTCCGCTTTCTTTGAGTTAATTCAGAGACAGAACCAGGGACCACAGCCTTTGCTGAGCCTTAATAAGACCCCAAGGAATAGGAAAGGGGTTAAAAAAAAGAAGAAAAAGAAAGAAAGAAAAAATGCAGAGTTTCTTGTAACTAAATCTGTTGGAGTCATAAGTGTGGTAAATGCGTGTTCTTGCATTATTTGGACGCCTCTGCTTTGCTTTTAACAGCTGCTGTAATAAACTTCCCAGAAAGTATTGGATTTACAGAAATGTTACTAGAAACCCTAACAGAACCCTAATGGAAATGATATATCAATGCAGCAAACCAGGGAGATAAGTCCTGCTACAATAAAGAGAGATTTAAACGAGGTTTCCTTTCCTTGAGAGAGAAAATAAAAGCTGCCCTCTGCATTTCAGGGGAGGAGGACGAAATGGGGGGGGTGGCTGAGATCTAATTACAAGTGTCTTGAAATTCCTTCTGCATAAAGTTGCCTCAAAGAGCTGCCAAAAAAGAAAACTCGGGGAGGTGGCATTGGAGGGGCAGTTCTCAGCCCGGTCGAAACGCACGCGGCTTTGCCCTGTGATGACAAAACATTTAATTACGACTAGAGCCCAATGCCTTCCACATTTGGAAACTGGAGTCTTTACACACATAATATACCCCATGCTGACACGACTATTTGGCAAAAGCCGAGCCTGTGATCTCACATTAATTGCTACACAAATATACTTATTGTAGGCATGGGTTTTATACGGCTGAAGACTCCATTTGCACATGTTCACAATAAAAACACTTCCCCCCTTCAAATAACGATTAACATTTTTTTTGAAAGGTTGCTTTTTTTTTTTTCCGAGATGCAGTTTAATGGCATGAGAACTGTCTGTCGGCTCCCATTACCCCTTTGTTCTCGTAGTCTCTTGCTTTATATGTATTTTTATAAGCCTTTTAAAACCAAGTCTCCTCGTTCTTAATTCTTCTCTCTCTTTACTTTTGTTTTTATTGTAGGGCATCAATAGAAACAGAAAGATTGTGCTGGATTAAAGACGTGGCTATCACTTGAAAGCAAGTCCATTGATAGAGATCTTATATGATCCCTCCATTTCTTCCATCTAAGGCTTTTTGCAGGGAGGCAGGAGGACGGCAACATATTCCCCCCCTTCAACCAGTAGCTAGAGGTGTGAGATACGCATCAGCAGGCAGGACTCACCTTGCCCTTTATTCCTCCAAACCCCATCAAACGCACATGAGTATCAGCCCCAGCATCCACAGAGATTTCTCCTTAGTGACACGGGCCTCTGAGGTCACAGCTCCCAAGACCTCATGTGCAGGAACATGCAGCAACCAGATGTCAAGGGCTGAAGAGGGTCTGTTCATAGGTTTGTTCATTTGATGTCTTACTGTAGAAAGACCTAGGCTCTTCATCTAATTTCCCACTGACAATCCCATAGAAGGAAAACAGGTTTTACCCTTGGATCTTGAACCCCTTACCAAGCAAAACAGCACCAAAACTCACCCTTCCCCAGCCCATCCACACACATGGTAGCCACACCATGAGCTACTAACTCTGGCTCCACTGATTTGCCCAGTGACCCTGAGCCTCCTACCAAGCCCCTGTGAGCCTTTCCAGATCCAGAGGCAAAGCATCAGCTAAACAAAGCCATAAACCTCCACAAGGCTTAGAAAACCCCTAACATACAGCAGGCTTGGAGATCCAAAGCTGAAGAAACTACTTAAGGCTTGAAACTATTATTTCCATCACCCTGCAGAGAGATGGGAGGCTCCGACAGCCCTTGCAGAGTCTCCAAGGGGCTGCCAGCAGGTGGAGATGCCCCCATATCCCTGCTTCCCACCCCAAAAAAAAGCTTTGCTGCACAGCAACGGCTGCAAATTTGCTTTCTCAGTACGAAGAAACTGTTTATTTAGAAAGATCAAGGAACCTAAAACATAGGCAAATCGCTCTTCTCCTGGTAAGGCAGCAAAGCATGCCCAGCCTCGCTCGTCTGTTTGTGCAGCGCTGCTGTGCATGCAGTGAGCTGGATGCACTCTCCTTCCCTGCAGACGCTTGCATTGCTATCCTAGTGCTTGTCCAAAAGCCATCAGCTTTTTCAAACAATGACCAATTTGTTCCCTGGGGTGGCATTTCCTTATGATTCATCCTCCTTTGCTGCAGGCAAAGCCAGGGCTGGGATGCTAATACCAGAAGGATACGCTCACGCTCACGTGCTGGCCTGAGTTACCACAACCATCAGGGTTTTCTTTCCCCTTCCAAGTGATGCTCAGTCCTGTGGGGGTGCCAGGACAGTTTTTCCACAAGTTGGAGCTGCTTATTGGTAGCAAAAAATGTTACAAAGACCAGATTTTGTAGCCCATGACTGTTATATAACAGACTTTCAGAGTGGAAATTGTGTAAAACAGTGGTTAGGGGGAAAAAAACCCCCTTACTTAATCCCAGCAAGGCAGAAGTGTCTCCCTTGAACAACAGGATGTCTTCTGTAAACATGAGGCTACCACAGCTGTTGGAGATACGAAGCGCTGCCTTAAAACGCTTCATTTTATCATGGCCAAACAGAGTGAGAGAGCTAAAGGAATCGGTTTAGCCTTTCCTCTCCCCACCATGCCAACAAAAACCCACCAAGAAGGGTGAAACCTTTTTGCTTTTAATGGAAGTTCATTTTCCAAAGGGCAAGTATGCCTCTAAAAAAGGTTGCAGTTTCCCCCCATCCTTATACACGGGGTTGCCAAGTCATAATTTCGACAATAAATCTTTTTATTTTGCCTTTTTTTTTTTTTTGGTCTTAAATCCCAAGCATTTGGGATTTAAGCAGTGTATGGGAAGCAGCTCTCATGATGGGAGCGAGTTTGTGTGGTTTAAGCTTTTCTCTGTGAAGAAGCAGTCCAGTAACTGGCACACAAGCAAAGAGAGCAAGACAAAATACTTTCAGTCCCCTGATTATTCAGTATCTAACTGCATTTGACCAGTGGGGCTTGGCCACACTGCACACATCCAGCCACCCGCACAGCTCTGATAGTATCTGCAGCCTGGAACCTCACACTTCATCCACAGCATCCATAGCCCGTTGGTACAAGGCAATGACAGGATTGCAAACAATAAATTATCTTTTAGAAGTAGCTTATCATGGAGACACATTCATCTCCATGAGCTGGACTGAAACCAGCTCCGCTGGCTGAAAGTTCAAGTGAGGGCACGCACATTCACTATTTTTTCTGACCATACAATTTTGGGGCTGCAAAGCCAGACATTAAGCTGGCTGAAAGTCTAGTCCTGTGAAGCATTCTGAGTTGGCAAAGTTTTGCTACTGATTTATGTGGCACAACAGCTCAGGGCCTGGGATGCATCCATAACATTCGTTCCATCTGTCGTCAATGCAGATTCTGTTCTCCACCGCTTGTGTTGGCAGGGCTTGATCCGATATCTGCTACTCTCGGTGGCGGGGGGGGGAGAAAAAGGGATGAGAGAAGAGGAAGCGATCATCTCCCATTGGTGTCAATGGCTTCACAGAAAGCCTCAAGTTCTTCGGATGCCGCTAGGTATTGTTGCTGGAGTGATAATCTTTGGCAGCCTATTTGGGAGAGGAAGGGAATTTGCAGTCAACATTGATTTTCAATATAGTTTTGGAATTGATTTTCACCAATGGTCTCATTTCGGGCCCATACATGCCTGGGCTACTGAAGGATAAAGGTCCATAAAACCATCTAGCCCTCTTGGTCTCCTATCCTTCTTGTTCCTTCCAGGCAAATCTTTATAATCAATCCACACAAAACACTGACTTCTTTCAAAGCACTTAAAAAGCCCGCTAATCTGTGAGTTATCTTCCCAGATGATGAGCGATTCAGACCAAGAAGCAAAGGGAGCATTTATCTTGGGCAGAACAAAAATGTCCAATCTGCCCTGGAGATCTCTGGCATGCCTGGAGCTCGCTCAAGTTGACAGGGCTGGAAGCTCCATCTGCAAAGCAAGTGCTGAGCACTGCGCTGGGATTCACACCAAGCGTAAGAGCCCTCTTCTGCAGATAAAGATAGCTGAAGCATGAGCCAGGCTGCAAGCCAAGATGTTCTTCCTGCCTCTTCCCCCTCCCCAGATCTGGGAAGGCTGGGGGTGGTCCCCTCTCCCCATGCCCAAGCTGTATCTGAGGCTACACTTGAGGTGGGATGACGGTCCCTGCCGAAACGCTGATGGTGCGATTCACCTCTGAATATTACCTTCTGGTTCCTTGCTGTTCCAACGCCTCCGACATCTACAAAAAAGCTGGAATTTCCTGCCAGCTCAGTGGTGCAATTTCAAATGCTTTTTGGTTTTCGACTGCGCTCTTTAATCTCAAGCCAGCTGGGCCCGTGCGTTAGAGTGAAGGCTGAAAGCTTCAGAGCTTTGGGCAGTTAGTTTTCCAAAGATCTCACCTGTGGGTGGAATGGTTTGCTGCAGCTCTGCATTGAATTAAAAAGAAATGCACATGCACAAACCATGTGTCTGAGGCTGCTCTGTCCCCATTGCAGTGTGGAGGGAAGCTGCAGGTCACCTCTGTGGTCCAATTTCCCTTCCAGTGACGGAGAAATGCAGATTTGGATCCTTGTGCCAAGAAGGGCAAGGAGCAATTAGGAATAGAGAGCTGCAGGGGCTGGCAGGCATGGCGCGGTGCCAGGAAGGTCCTCCCCAGCCCCTCCACTGGGGAAGGGTGCGAATTGAATTAGCCTGCCTCATACAGACACTGGGAGGATACCTTAAAATAGAATACACGCTCTCTCAACATTTGTCCCATTAGACAAATGGATTTTATTCCCGTTTCCCACGAGAGCTGTGAAAAAGGATCCCATCGTAGACTCTGCTGTGCTATTTGCAACCTTTGGCATTACGGGAGGTTTGCAGAGATGAAGCTGGGGTCACTGTCCATGGCAGAATGAGCAGTCCCCAGTTCATACAAAGGCCTGGGCAACACGTTTCACAGCTCCAGATTCTGGGGACCAGATATCAGCTGATGTAAGAAAACATTGTTGCCGATAAGTTAATAAACTGGTACCAGTTCACATCAACCAAGGGTCTGCTCAAGTAGCATTGATAAGAACCAACATATGCACCTGCTGGAGCCACAACAGAAATATTTGAGAATGAATTTTATGATGATAAGCCAAAAAAGGTGTGAGGCAGAGAAGAGAGAGGTATGAAGAAAGCCTGTTACCCTACTCACTCTACTGTTTTAGAAAAAGAAAATCTGTTTATACAAAGAAATCTGACAGGAGCCACAGAAAAATGGATGAGGAGCTGAATACATAAAAGGCAAAACCATCACTGAAAATAAATTCAATTATTCGGTTTTGCTTAGAGATGCAACAAAGTTTCTGACATGTTTGTTATTCAATCTGTCATTAGAGCTGAAAGATGTCTCAATAATGTTGAAGTTACATTTTTAACATCCACTCTCCTCCGAGCAGTTTGCATATTTTCCACTACGTTAGCTGATCAAGCCATTAGTTACAGTTACTTAAAAATAAATGAGCTCTATATTTTCCTTCCTCCACACTCCCCATTGTGGAGCTCAACAGCAGGGGAGGGGGGACAGGGAAGAGAATTATTTTGTTTGCAGTGAAACAACCCGACAATAATGGTAAATGCTCAAGTTCGACTGCGGAAGGCGAGGACGTCTAAGAAGAAAAAACAGAAGCATCTCTCATCAAGCAAGGAACTGATAAGGTCCGAAACAGCAGCAAAAATACACAAAATGAAAACCATATTTGTAAAGGAAACTATAGTTGGGAGGCTGACGGCATCTGAAGAAAGCAAGAACAGAGGCAGGGTGGAATTTTGTTGAGTGTGCTGATATGCATTTACTTGCCAAATGAGTTTTAACTAGAGCTATTTTTTCTGCTCTTTACCCTAAATCCTCCCTTCTCCCCATAAAAAAAAATACCATCAAGTCAGTCAATTTTCTTGAAAAGATTTCTGGTTTTACCTATTACAGCAAAGCAGGTAACGTTCATTCTTCTATCCCCTCTTTCCCAAACTTCAGCCATAAAAAAACCCCAAAGCAAAACCAACAGTTTATGTTTTGACTGTTGAAAAACAGAATCTGAAAGCAATTTCACTTTGTTAATTAAGCTTAAAAACTACATAAGATGAAGACTTTTTTCTTCCATGCAGAAAATAAAGGCAGCACATTTTCCCAGCTATCTGTGAACTGGAGGAAAAAAACCACTAATGAACTTTTGGTGTAGAGAAAAATCTGAGCATGCCAGTAAAAAAAAAAAAAAAAAGCACATTGCACTACTAGGTCATTGAGCAATTCTAACTCAATCCAGGCTTGATTGCAGGATATAGATTTATCCAATATATTGACCATTGGGTCACAAGAACAGCCTTCACACCCAGCACAGAGAAATTCTCCAACTGCTACCCTCTCCGTATAGCAACGTCCTACTGAGATCCAGTCAATTCCGTTTTGTTCCTCTCATCAGGAGTTTTAGCAGACAAATAAATATAAAAATCCCCCCTGCTACAATATATAACCATCTTGTTGGCCTCTGGAAGTCCTCTTCCATAAAAATTGACAGGATTTGGCAATAAACCATATGTACCCCATACCACAGAATAAGTCACCTCTTTCCAGGTGATGTTTTCAGCTCATAAGGTACCATCACCGACTACAGACCACCACCAGCTAAACCCATCCTGTCACAACATCTTCCAAAGTAAACAGCGAACCACAAGCTCCCCCATCAACAAAACGCTTCCCCATTTGACTTAGCAAACAAGTACTTACGTGAAGAAAATAGGATGAATGAAAAACCCAATCATATAGTTGCTAAAATCGCCCAACCATTCAGACCAACAGGGTGGTCCAGACTATGGCTTGGAAGTCACTGCATTACAGATTTCTCCCTGACTTTGGAGCATGCCACATGTTGTTCAACAGCTGGAGTTTTTCCACCTTATGGTTTGCCAGTGGAAGATGACGTGGCTTCCAGTGAGTCTGGAGGTCCTTACCCTAATAGCGCTATGCTGCAGACCATTTTTTAAGTGTCTGAGGATGCTTACAAACCTTTAGAAAGGCCCTTACTTGTAGGGGGAGCTCTTGCCCTTCTTGAGTTCTCCCCCCAAAGGCTGTTCTGCTCAAGTGCATCTTGGCTCTGTCATTCGCTTTCAGAGCAAATAACACCCAAGTTTCTGCAGGTCCTCTAACCTAACAAGATGGGTAAGACGTCCAACATCCACACATCAGATGCTCTTCTTTCAGCTACATGCCTGTACAGTCAAACTCGGTCCCTGAGCTTTCAGGATGCTAAGGACGCACTGTCCGACCCCTGGAAATAGTAGACAGTCCAAAGTGCCATACTGGATCTTGAACAGTTGCCCCCACTCCAAAGGGGCAGTTTTGGGGGTCAGCCTGGCTCAGGTACTGTATGTGAATTCGACGCATGCGTCCTTCATCTTAACCGCACCCTCGATGCTGGGGTGTGAGAATGTTCAATCCCCTCCAGCTACAGGGGAATTCCCAGGCAGATGGTTAAACTGGATTTCCAGCTTCTCTCTGGGGGTAACTCATCAGGAAGGAGGTATGGAGCCGGCTCATGCTGCCCAGCGCTTTGTGCTCTGAGCAAGTCACAGGTCTCTCGGTCACCAGAATTTCATTAGCTACACATGAGGTCATCCCTTGGCATCCTCAGAGTACCCTGAGACCTTCATGTGAGTCTGGTAGTTATGCAGAAATACTATATACATAATGAAACGCGTTACGGAAATGCAGTGCGTTCTGGCTGGAGGAGTCATAGGTACCTTCTAGGAACTGCAGATTTGAGCCCCACAAAACCCTGTGGAAGTGGGTACCAGGTTCTCTTAGACCTTTTGAAAGTGCTAGGTAGATTAGTACCAGACTGTCAACTCCTGTGCTTCTGGACTTCAACAGCTTAGGAGCCGTTGTAGGTGAAGCAGGAGCAGCAGGCAGCAAGGTGAACCTTATGGGCTTAAAACAAAGGCCCGTAAGTCAATAAAACTCAACAGAATAAAGTCACTCATATTTTGCTGTCACTCACAGACTGCTGCAGTGTTGACTCTGTAGGGTGGGAGAAAGGAAGAAGAACAGAAAGTACCTGAACAGAAATCAAGCAGAGACGGCAGCAGGGGCCATGGCCCAGCCCTTGCTGACAGGTGTGAAATGAAGGTCAGCAATTTGGGAATATTCATGTAGGAAGACTCTGGGACAGAGAATCAGAAGACCTGTCCTGCTACTGATTATGCCACTGGCCTCAACAGGCAAGCCTGGACCCAGTTTTTCCTTCCCGTTTCCCATTCCATCCATAAATCAGCCAGAGGACATTAGATTTACCCCTTTGAGACCACTGGGGTGGATGGGAAGAAGAGAAGGTGAAGCACTCCTGTGCACTTCATCCTTCGTTTCAGCAGCATCTACGTTCCCATGGTTCTGCTCCTACACCTCAAGGCAACAATCCCTGTTATTGTTTCAGAAGGACCCATCACTGGAACTGGTCATGCTACTCCAACTCTCCGCTACTTTTTTTGTAGGAACATCTGGAAAGACTATGGAAATATATCCTCTTGAGCCCCCAGGGCTTTCTGCTTCTATTCTCAGCACTAACTCCTGGCTCAAAGAGCTTTTCTCACAACATTTTCCATGTTCAGTGTGTAAAAGGGTAGAAATATGTAGTACAGAGAGCAGTGATGTCTACAAGAGTCTTCAAGGCTATTTGGTTGAAGGGTTGGGGCATCCTGCCTCTCCCTAGACTGATCTGACCAAGCCCACCTAGCAAAAACACCAAAACAAACCTTGCATCCCACATGCAGCATTGAACCTCAGGACTGCTACTTATAGTTCTATTTAGTCCTGTTCTGAGCCCAGGAAACAAGGACAAATCTTTGCAATCCACCATCAGACCTCTGCCCAAGATCTTAAGCCAGGGTCAATGTGCAATATTGATTCATATCAGCAGGGCTTTACAGATTTATTCTAGCTGAGAATCCGGCCACTTATGATTTAAATAGTTTTTTGAAATGCATCCAACAGGAAATCCTAAATCAAGAACACTCTGCATTTTGGGAAGATTCCTCTCCCTCGGATCCAAATCCAACTAAAAGTTGTGCAACTTTTTCCATTTTAGGAATAAGAGGCTTTCTTCTCATATCTTCCTCTCCTCCCAAACAAATAATCAAGTACACAGGAGCCGAAAATATTTTTCCTCTCTGTTCATTCTATTCAGCGAGTTGATGCTGAAGCCAACATGCTTAAAACTGGCCAGCTGTGTTCTGACCAGCTGACACTGGAGGCCACAGCTGGGACAGCCAAATCGGCAACATTCCAGCTGCAAACAAATGAAGCGACACCTTCGGAGAAGGGATCGAACTTGGGGAGATGGCCACGATTCAACTCAGAGCTCCCCTGCTGTTTTCCCGGTGACAGCTGCTGGTGAAGGCCAGATTCTCAGCAGGAGTAAACTGGTTACACTGCTTCTACTTCCTGAGGTCTGCGCCAGTTTACACCCACTGAGAACATGGCACAATCTGGTTCATGTTTGCGCTTTGCTTTGCTGTCTCCCCGTTATCTTTCATCCAGAAATAGCTGCATTATAGGAGAAAGAGAAGGAATAACAACCAAAATTTGTCTGGTCCAGAAATGGTTTCCTGGAACTTAAGTCTTTTTTTTTTTTTTTTTTCCTGAAAGGAGATAAAGTTGTTCGTTGTTTGTCTTGGCTGCCTATAAACTCATGCTGCTGAGAGCAGCCTTTGATCACAGGGCTATTGGGAGGCTGACCCTTGACAGCCAATCCACTCCCTGCTCTTTCAGTCTCACCAGCCCAGGCCTGACTTCCTTTTTCATAAAAAGCCATAAAAAAAAATAATATACATATATTATCCAACAGCCTTTGCAGGAGTTTAGGGGTCCTGATCTAACCAGCTTACAGACAACTTCGATATTGGCCTATTCCCTTCCTCAAGAGTTTTCTATGATGGGAATGTGGAAGGAGAGATGTTGTGATCTTGGATGTCCTGCCATGAGTGGCAGTAACTCCATCCAAGCCTGCGGTGCAACAAACGTGCATTGGGGCATATCAAACAAATGTGCTCTTTATAAGGGGACAAATCATAGTCCTGTCAAACGCTGCCAGAAGGTCTACATTTATTTCACGTCCTCTTTTTCCCACTGAAAAGTTTTTGGACATTTATGTGGGATTTGTGTGCTGCTGTGATCTGGTCAGAGCTCCCAGCTCGAGCTGGTTTGCTGCACATCCAGAACATTTTTACAGCATGTGTTGCCCAACCGCAGAGGCTACAGGCATAAAGCACATTCTCTTCTGACACCTAGCAGGGATTTTTTCTACGTAAATCAATCTCTGTAATGTGACTCATTGCTCCCACACTTCATAGAAGTAGCTGGCTTAGTTTATTCTTGCATACCCCGGCAAGGACAACCATATTCCCAAAACACTGGATTTACAAAGCTTATGTAAACAATCCAAAGCACGAGCGGACTGGGGTGATGCCTCCCAGCAATTCCCCACAGAAGATGATGGCTCAAGTCTTGCCTTCCTCCCCAACACAGCAACACGCGAAAAAATAGGGCAGTTGACCTGTGAGAGACAGGTAGTAAGCAGGGATTTTCTAAGAACTAAGAGGCACACAGATCTTTAATATCTGTTTATCCACCAGCGCGAGCACATGGGCTTTGAAAGCTGGGGTGGTAGAATTGCCACTGGCTGGATCTATTAGCCATCATTAGGGTGCTCAGATGATGTGATATATATCAGATGATATCCAGAGGACTCAAATAATATTCTTATTTCCTGCTTCTGATCTGGGAGCCAAGCTTTCACCTTCTTTGCTCTTAAGAGTCATAGAATCATTAAAGCTGGAAAAGACCTCTAAGCTCATCCAGTCCAACCATCAGCCCAATACCACTGTACCTGCTAAACCATGTCCACATCTACACATTTTTTGAACCCTCCAAGCATAGTGGCTCTACCACTTCCCTCGGCAGCCTGCTCCAGTGCTTCATCACTCTGTCAGTAAAGAAATTTTCCCTAATATCCAGTCTAACCCTCCTCTGGTGCAACTTGAGGCCATCTCCTCTTGTCCTATCGTGTGTTACTCAGGAGGAGAGACCAGTACCCACCTTGCTATGATCCCCATCTCCAATCCAAACTCCGTGCTACCCACACGTGCAGCAGCACAATCACATGAGCTCAAAATAAAGGTCCCCTTAGTGCAGAAATACACACAACTGTCAAGCTACCACTTAGACTAGTCTGGAACAAGACATGCTTATCTTGTGCTCACTTTTATCTGATACATTAGCTATGAAAATTATCAGACAAGCCAAATATTCGGACTAACATCTTGCTGTTGTGTCTGGCCACATAGTTTAAAGTCAAGTTCCAGTTAGCTTTGGTCTGAACAGATGCAACAGTCACATCCCAGCTAATTATTCCCAATTCACAAATAACACCACCAAGGCAGAGGAGGGAAATACGTGGCTATAGTTTCTCAGAAAACTTGTAGCAAAGCCGGGGGAAAAATCTGGTGCTTCCATAAACTCATTCAGCTCTACTCACAACGTTTTCCGTTTCACTCCAAATCACCTACAAAACCTGGAAATATATAGTCAAGTCTTACATTTTGATAAGATTAAGCTATCATTGTGGAGTATAGACAAAAAACGAGCCATTTTAAGCTCTATTCCTATTTGAGCATCCTGACCATAGAAGCTTGCTGGTTGAGAGTCACACATTCACAAACCCTGTTCCACTGTTCACTTTTGGTGTCTCCCCCGTGCATCAAAACTCATCCCAGCCCATCTAAGAAAACAGTAAAAGCCACAAAACCTGCAATGTACCACAGCAGAGCTCAGAAAGTATTACCAGTGTTCTAAAGTAGATGCGTGTTCCATAAAAATACCCAGAATAATAAAACACAAATGGAAATCAGCCCCCTCGCAGCTCTCTTTTTTTCCACCCAAATGCAATACTTTTTCTCTAAGTGCTCTGAGCTGTCTACCCAAATCCCAGGATTTCAGAAGATCCAACGATAGCCATGGGACAAACATACTGCATGAATCATTTGGATGTCACAGCCCCATCGGCGCCTTTTGGAAATCAAAATTAGGTCTTGTAATCTTGACACTCTTTAAGGTTGGATGCACAATTCCTGTAAAAACAGAGAGACACACCCAACATCCAACAAAATGAAGACACATGAAGGGTCTGGCTATGGGGACACTGTGTCTAGGAGTCTCATAAACACATGTTGTTCTTGTTAGACTCTTACCAGCATATGTAACGAGACAGGAAAAATCCCTGTAAATAACATTTCACAGCTATTCCAGGATGACATTGCCATGACAAAGGAACCTTGTACCACTCTGTTCGTTTGCAATGTCCTCAGCAAAGTCTCCCCGACTAATCACAAAGTCAGATGTGCAACAAATTGACCTCTGACCCTCTGGTTCCCTGTGTGGTGTATCCAGAACCAGAGGGACAGCAGGAAAACAGTTGTTTTCCCTACTGGCTCTGCAGCTCTGGAGGGAGCTCAGGCTGCTGAGCAAGCCACAGGGGTCACTTCAGGCCTATGGGATGGAGAGCTGGACCTAAAAAGGAGGGCAACATGAGGGCCACTGCAGGAGACCTCATAGCTCCAAGGACTGGAAGGCAGCTCCCCAAATAACAAACATCCAAGCAAAGCACAGAAGCTAACGCATCAAGCTAGAAACTGCCCAAAATAGGCAAAAGGAAACTAAGTAATAAATACTCACTTAAACCACACTGTTCCCCAGAAAATCACACACTAAATAACTATGTATATGACTTGCTCATCTCTAAAGCAGGGCTTCGAGCTCCCTCCAGAAACATTGGAAACTATTATTCTGTTTCATCATAGCAAGAACCGCTCACACGGGCTCAGTTAGTCAGACAATTCGGCACCAATTGGCTCTTCCTTATCAAAACCAAAATGGCCACGTTCAAAGTTGTTAGAAAATTTAACTTAGCCTTTCTACTATCAGCTTCAAAGAGCTTCATTAGAGCCACAGATATCAGATGGGACAGCCTTGCAGAGAGCTGAAGGACTTCTAAGGTTTAGATGACGCCACTGTGTTGAGCTCAATTCCTCTGCTATCTGTTGGCTGTAGGAAACTCAAGAGCCAGAGGGATTGCGGGCATAAGTTGTGTGAAATGTCCTTTGAAGCTCTGATCACGGAGACCTTCCTTATTATATGGCAGCTAGATTTAAGCACTTTTCTGCTACAAGGACAAAACATTATTTTACAAGACCTTCATTCCTTCTCCCTAACTGTGTAGCCCAACTTTGTTGCAGTTCTGATTATAAGGTTTCCTTCAACTCTTGCAGGGGTACCAGGGTCAGAGGAGGTTGTTCAAAAGGTATTTCCAGGATTCACATCGGTTTTTTGTAGTTGCTTTGAAAAGCTGACCAGCGACTTAAACATGATTGATGCCACAGTCCATGTCACAAACTCTAGGACAAACACCCTTGAGCTTCTGCTGGGTCTCATGCTCTGAGCTACTCACACATAAGACGATGGAGCTGTGCTATCTCCAGGCAGCTGAGCACTAAAACCTCCCTGCAACTCAGCCAGGACACCAATGATCTGGGTTTTCCTTTTTGGTTCTACCACAGAGCTACCGGATGGCAAAAAGGAAATCACTGCTCTATGCTCCAATTTCTTCATCTGGAAAATGCAAGCATGGATCTCAAAAATCCTTAAGGAAATCGCGCCACAAGCAGATTGAGAACTAGATAATACCAACTCAGCGTTCTGCGATGCTACATAGTTATGACAAAAAACAGCAGGATGTCAATGCAATTCTAAAGTGATGGAAAATACATTGACAGAAGCCTTTTAAAGTGTAACTGAGAAGAAAAAGGATGGAAAGACCAACCAGTTTCACATGAGCGGAAAGCCGGGAACGCTCCCTACTCTGTGCCCTGCTCAAGTGAAACAAAAATAAAAGTGAACTACAAGAGGGACCTGTTGTTTCAAATCTGAATGGAAAAATCCAGACAAGTCTCCCATGGCACTCGTGGAGCAGAGGTTAAGAATGGGGGCACAGCAGAAAGGGGAGATGCAAGATAAGCTGCTTAGATTCACATCTCCCCATTTCCTCCACTGGGTCACACTATAAACTTATGCAAATGTGTTTACTTTGTATTTTATTTTGGTCTTAGCCATGCAGTTGTCAGCCTGTATCAACATGTCAGTCTGTTTGTGCAAACAATCAGTCCTTCATGGAAGGATTTCAGTAAAAACAGACAAAATGTTATGACATGCAAACAAACTTCCTAAACACGACAGTAAAAGAAAAGCCACTAGAAGAGGATATGTTTTCCCTAGCAATTACACAGCTTAAAACAAAAGAAATCACTCAGTAAGTTTCTTTTCCCAAGGATAGTACAGTGTTGAATTGCAATGTATCATGTGCTTTCCTGAAGTATCACACTGCAAGGAGCAGGATTTGCAGGGTGGGTGCAAGTAAAGAGAAGTGGAGCCCATCAGCACTGCCCACATGTACTGTAAGACACCCCAACAACGTGAATCGCTCCATCTTTTCTCCATATAACACCCACGCATGTTGGAGAGAAGCAGGAACAGCTCCTTGCAGTGGGCACTAGGTTTGGGGATGTGTTAGCTCTGGTGCAGCCCCTTCAGTTTGCAAGGAATGGGTAAAAGAAGACATGGGAGGGATTACGGTGGTTTGACAGTGGGAAGGCAGCTGCACGGAGCAGGGGACAGGGTTGGGTTGATACGTCAACGTTATGTTCGTCCTGGAGACAGCTCTCAGACACTCTGCTTCCCCACTGATGTGGCAACATCTGGCCCTGCTCTATTGCATCCTCCTTTTGCGCCGTACCAGACCGCAGCGCGCTGCACTCCTCCACGCTCTCCCAGCTGTACAGTGCTGCTGAGGAAGCATCACAGCTTTGAGGAGATGTTATATGGAGTCTCCAGCAACATGCTTGTGGGTCACAGGGACAGAGAGGAATCTCAGACCTGAGCTGCAAAGCCTGGCTGGTAGATACATGGGTTATACAGCAGCAATGTGGTAGTGCAGCACCTGCGTGGCCAAACCCTACAGGCTACATTGGAGCCGAAATACCCCCGGCCAGATCCATCACCTACAGATGTGACCCTTTCTCCCACCTCCTCCACAGCTTTGTGAATCCTAGAGGTAACTGGAATACTAAAAAATGTCTGGACTAGCTCCTTATATAGTTCACCCAGATAAGACTAGGTCTGAGGGCAAACAGGGAACTGAGTCTGTTCCATCTGATTCTTTCCTACTTGGAAGCATGAGTTCAGTTTGTCAGGCGTGTCTCCTGATACTTTCTTCCACGAAAAGAGAAGCAGGGGAGACTCATTCCCTGCTAAGTATTGACACTGAATAGGTCTTGAGCAATAGCGATCGAACAGCCTAACAAGGAACACAAACACAGGGCTGCAGCTACAGCCACCAACTCACCTTGGTGAGCCAAAGATCCTTTTGTTCAGAGCTATTTTGCTACTCCCACTGTGAGAATTTATGCCTTCCCTGTGAGGCTGAGTGCACTGCATTGTAGTGAGACAAAATAATAAGCGATAATTTAGGAGGAACAGCCACTTCAGTGCAAATTCCATGGTGCTTGGTGCAAACTCCAACATGCCTGGAGCTGCCAACCACTGAGACCTGCTACCAGAGTCACCAAGGAACCACCCAGGCACTTGGCACAAACTCTGCTCTCGACACAAGGTTCAGCTATGACTAAGGCAAGGGAACGCACATCCATAGATGCCTTCAGCTAGGAAACACTGATTGAGGCCTCTCCATTACCCTAGGAGCTCTCAAAATCTTCCAACAAATAATTAAAACCATTCTGAGCGTGAAAGCACCCCCATCCGAAATTGAAAGCACACTAAGAGCAGTTCCCAGCTTACCTCCTCACTGCAGAGCTCCCCCAGGCAGCTGGCACAGCCGGTATCGCTGCTCGGATGCGCCCAGCATGGCCAAGGGGCCATGGCTGGATCCTCACTGGTGCTACACCCACTCGCAGCAGCAGTTGGATCCCACGCAGCCTTATCCTCCTGTAGCCCCAGCCCTGCCCCGCTTCCCCCTCATGCTTGGAGGCTGCTGCTCTGTTCCTCCGGAGCCTACAGAGGGCATTGTGGGAAGCCGGTGGAGGATTCCAAAATAATTCATGTCTCAGCTGGTGAGTGGGTTGGGTGGACAAGTTGGGTGAGCAGCCCTGTTGGCACTGCCGTGGCCTTTTGGGGTAATGTCCTCAGGCAAGGAGCTGCTGCGGGCATGGGGCGACACTTGAGTGCTAAGTGTGCAGGGAACCAGACCCCAGCCATGAAAATAAAGAGATTTTATCCCTCCCCTGCAAGGCAGCCTGCGTCTTTGTTGCGAGGGATTTCTGCTAATGTAATGAGAGTGGTAAGGGCATGGAGGTTTGCTTCTACATAGGCTGCAATCCTGTTATTGTCAGTGGGCGGAAGCTGCCTGAGGTCAAGAATCACTAATTAATTACTAAATGAAATGTAGCTTTCAGGGTTCAGGTCCTCTTGTTCTGCACACACAGCACATGAGAGTGAAGATGGCTCACTCAGGCACATGGCAGTGCCCAGCTGGCCTGGTACCCTCAGGTGGTGCCCTCCTGCCCTCAGAGCCATGGCATCCAGCACAAACAACCAGCACCTTCATTCTCCAGAGGAGACCCGAAAGACCAATACACCTGTAGCTACCAGTCATGCAAGGTGGGATGGCTGAGGCTACCAGAGAGCTCTCCTGAACACAAGAGTTCAACTTTTCCTTATTGCTGATACACCTGGTAAAATTTGTGGCTGTGCTGTGCTCACAGCTGACAGCCTCCCTTCATTCTCAGAGCAGGAAAATTCACTTTTTCAGGCTTTTATCTAGTGTCCCAGAGCATTCCCCAACACTATGAGGGAGAAAGGAACTTGTAGGGGGTGATAGCCTTGGTACCCACCCACCTTCATCAGGACTGCCTCTTCTCAGGTGGTAGGAAGAGTTGGACTCTGGTACAGGTAGAAATCAGTCACTGCCTACTCTAGAAACGCATGGTTTCCCATTCCCTGCCACAGATACCTGTGTCGTTCAGACTCAGACTAGAAAGGCTGGGGTCTGCCCAGGGTTGGCTCATCCTCGAGGGCACCTGGGCAAAAATAGGTTGAACTGTAAGCTGTTAATTCAATTCTCCATTTTATTATTTGAAGCTTTTGCAAGCTTGCGTGAGCAGATGAGGTGGGAACTGGTACCTGACCGTACTGCAGCAGGAGGGAATTTAAAGAGCAAGAGTACGGAGCATGAGCAGATGAGGTGGGATCTGCATCATGCATGATGCTCATGCAAGCATGACAGAGCTCAAGAATGAAAAAGATCATGCTTTGAAAGACCAAAACCAACACAGGGCTCGTGTATTTGAGTCTAAGAGGTGGCTGAGATGGCAAGCAGTCCAAAGTCTCAGTGTTTGTCTCTGCAGGCACTTTTAAGACCTGGCCTGTCTTCAAAACTGGAACTGCCACTGGTGGTTGTGTTACTAACCTATTAGAGGGAGAGGTTCTTGGCTTTTGCCCAGGCTCGCTGAGAAACTCTTATCACAAGAATCTAAATTAAAAAACTAGGACAAGACTTCAAAGATATTGATAAAAGGAAACCAGTGACCTAATGTCACTTGAGCTCTCCAGCAATGCATTTCCACGGTAAGAATATTTCTTTTGTATGTTTTGGAAGAAAATTCGTTCTTTTTCTAAATAAAGTTCTCAGCAGAATAGTAACACTTCACTTCTTTAAGTATTCTCATCTCTTCAGCATAATTTAAAATCAGAGTTTCATGTAAGGCTGAAGTTACCAACTACTGATGTCAAGGGAAGGGTCTTCCTGGGGCAGTAACACCCTTATTTCCCATTGAGCGATGAGAAAGTTGTTTTATTTCTCTTGATTACTCTTCCTGCCTCATTCTGTGTCTATGGGCTCTACTGTACTCCCAAGACGCAAGAGAGATGAAATCTGAACAAAATCAACCTTGTGTTCATTAGTTTTAAGAGTCTCTGTCCTTCTCCCTGCACTGTCATCCCACTTCCCAGCCATTAGAAGTTTTGCCTGCTTCCTGAGAGAACAAATACGCTATGTAGGTTGAACTTCGCTCATCAAATAAGGGTTCCGGCAGACTTGTAAGGGCATAGGCAGAGCCAACTTCACAACATCTTGCCTTTCTGCATGGCATGGCACAGATGTCAGGCAGCAATACCCCAACCCCATGAGAGAGAAGCCACCCAGACACATCAACACCAAATGTGGGCCAAAAGTTCAGGTTAAAGTGGAGTTGGCACTGCGGTCATTGAGCCATTTCAGAATTACTCTGGCTTCTGCAAGTGGAGATAGTGGTAAAGTATTAGTGGTGCAGGATTTGGCTGAGATGGGAGACTACAAGCCTACAGGTCACACACAAGGTGTGTACCGCTAGGTCTTTACTATAATTATGATCTGTGGAATGCAGATTCATAGCTGGTATTGACTTACCTTCAGATCTTTTAGGAAATGTATCCTTAGACTGCTCCCAGTTCTCACACAAAAGGTTTCAGGATGCACTACTCTAAAGGTATAGATACCTTGGATCCATACATAAATAAGGTCTCTTAATGCTCTTTATGAGTCCTTTTATAAACCATCCAGCTCTAACTGCAGCAGCCAGAGAGGAGGCTGCGATTTGCCATTGGCACTCACAATGCTAGACTAGTCTCCTTGACCAAACAGAGACATCAAGATTTTCTGAGCTGCCTCAGGCTGTGTGTAATTCTCATCCTTTTGGAAAACGGAGCAGATCCACGTCTCTGAGACACAACTGAAGCTCTTGCTTCAACTAAATTAAGCCAGGAACAACTGAAGTTAATAGATATGCCATGAGGGTGCTGCACTCAACATCTTCTATGATAAAAACACAGCACATCCTCTCATAATGACCTTGTAAAGTATTTTAAAAGCAGAGAGAACAACGCAAGGTAACTTTAAAATGACTGAATCTTAGTGGTGTTGGAAGGATGCAACAGCTTCCTGTTGGTTTCCGATATAAACTAAATCTTGCATTGCTCCTGCTCTGTTCATTTCTCTCAACCTGCAGATTATTTAATATCGCAAGGGAAGGCTTCAACCTGGCTGAGAAACTGCAGGAATTCAGAGTGACCTGGAGGGAATTACAAGAATGCTGCTTGCTGATCAGATTAAAGGGAGAAGTGGCAGGGCTCCCAAGGGTCTTCTTATTCAACCTTTGCTGCCTACAATACCGTGCTTTGTCTCTGATTTCTGCTCTTTAAAATGATTCAGGTTACTGCACTGGAAACATCGCTGCCTCAGGAGGCCTGTCTTCATACTCGTTTCACCAGAAGGCAGGAACACCTGGCAGAAGCGAGACTGAGGGTGGATATTCAAGTGCCAGCCCTAGCACCCATTTTTGCTTCCCGTTGCCCTTGATATGATCAAAACTCTGACATGCCCTTTTCTAAAAGGGCAATAGCATTTAAAATCATTCATTCCTCCTCCTCCTCAAGGCCAAAGTCGCAAACCCTATTGCCAAGAAGGAAGGAATCTCCAATGTTTTTTCTAGTCTGCAAGGATTTTGAACCAGCAGCCTGGGCTGGCTTCACGGGTGTATTTTAGCAAGAACAGAGATGCACAGCACTTCCCTCATTTAGGCATTTTGCCTCTTTAGAGCCAAAGCATTATCTGGTACCTCTACACCGCTGTTTGTCTTTCCAAAGGAAAAAGCAGTCATTATTGAAAACTACCTCCCCAAAGACTTAAAAAATACATAATGCAATTAGAAAGTCCAAGATAAGTAAGCTCAGTTATTTTCCTGCTGCATTAAGCTGGCTCAGTAGACAGTAAGGTAGAACAAGTCAAACCAAACAGTCAAACTGAAAGAGAAGACATGCTGCTAACACAGTTGTAGCGCTAGAAGCTATGGGAAGAGCCCAGAGTGACAGAGGTTGATGTGACAGTTACACACATCTCACAGTTCGAACAGTTCCCCTCTGGCACTCTCAGAACTCCAAAAGGCAGGTTTTTTCTCTCCTAAGAATCCTTTTTTAAACACTAAAGGCCATTTAACACATTTGAAAGGACCAAATACAGATGTCCAACAGTTCAACCTTAGCAGCAACTTTCTTCAAATGGTTCCACTCAGCTTCCACAGATGCTAATTTGCTCATCTCTCCAACAAAACAATTAGTTAAAAAGGTAACTAAGTGCTTCTGCTTATGTTCCTACTCCAAAGTCAATCCTAGGATTGACACATGCCTCAGTTTAGGGAAACTCATCAAATTCTACCGTGTGTCACTACTATCCATGACTCATTGCTACTCCTAAGCATCAATGAGAGTCAGGGCATGTTAAGCCAAATCCATCCTTCAGTTCCAAGGGTGCTACTTCAGCAGGATAAACCTGACTCACTGAGCCACTTGCCAAAGGCCACGTGAATTTGGTGTACTTCCTCCTCATCTGCAGTTCCTTCTCATTCTACCCAATGCATTTAGGTAGCGACTTTTGGTGGCTTTGATCTCTGAAATTTCTGCTCTGTTTCCGTGGTGACTAGTATAACCCACATGATTGTGAATGGACCCCATTGTTTTCCTCCCATCGCCTTCTTCCCCAAATTACTTCTACCTGATAATGTTAGCAAAGCAAGGCCATCTGCACAGCTTCTACCTACCTTTAGAGAAAGATTAACTGCAGAAATTTGCCTTCCCCCCAACTCCTGGAAAATGAAATAACTTAATGACTCGGAACGATACCCTGAAGGAGGGCAGGTTATTCTAGGGTTCATCACCGGGACGAGTACACTGTGGTTTACCAGCCACCCCTCCTTCAACCAAACAAATGGAATATTTCCCTTGTTTCTGTTTTGATCCCTGTATCTGCATCATTCTGGTTTCCACCATTAGTCTAATGAGCAAAATCAGCCACGCTCCACCCCTCACTGTGCCTGAGGAGAGCTTTCAAGGGGCATAAACTGGCATTGCAGCAAGGTGTAAATGGGTTCAAACCACACGGAGATGAGAACTCAGCTGAACAAGAGCTGCAGGGCTCACGACATTCGGCATGCTGGCTGCCTCGGTGGCTTCTCGCAGAAAGCACAATTCTGGGTGAGTAGCACAGCAGGGTTTCATCATTACCCGCCGTGAAACTCAAGAGGGGGGGAAAAGCAAAAAATCAAAGGGGACCGGGAGGTGAAAAGAAGGCAAAAGGGTGCCTTCAGGGCTCCTTTCATGCAGCTTGCTTCACGATCCACCAGTCAAGGCTCCTAAGCAGGAACAGAGACGCCATTCAGGACAAATCTGGATGTTATCCCAGGGCACCAGGGACACCACTAAAGGGAAAGTTTTGACAGGTGAAATGACCTTAATATAATTAGCCCTGCCAGCCCCTCCTTCCTCTGCCTCCTTCACCTTGCCATGAAAACGGTAGCCTTTTAATGAGATCCTTTTCCCCCCTGTAATGCAATACCACTGCTTCTCCAATCTTTTGCTTGTGCATTTCAAATGGGAAATACATGATCTCCATCTTCGCTCCCCCCTCTCACGCCGGGCTAGATGGACAAGTAGAGATATTGCCATTGATTCTCCTGCTGCTGACTGGGGTGGGGGGTTTTGTTAGAGAAAAGGCTGAAAGGAACCCTGGTAATAGAATGATTTGGCCTGCAAGTCAAATCTCCCTCGATGAACAATCACACACAAATGTCAATAACAATTAGATTGGCCAAGGGCTCCAGTCACTTAGGACTTCAGTTTTCCGTCTACAGTGCTCAAAATGAAACCCTCAGTACTGTGATCTCCAAATCAGGTTTGGCATCATGAATGAAAAGACATCAACAATAATATTATTAAAAGGTTGATGGCAGAATAAGAGCAAAAGACAGACAATGGGTGTATGTGTGTGCACACGCGCTTGCGCACACAGAAGGGAAAATAAAAAAAGTGAGAGCTGATGTAAAAACCCATCAAGATATGACATCAGTTCTGTCTAAAGAAAGATCTAAACCGCCTCAGATTCTCCTCCTAGACAAGTTCTGCTCCTCTGGGCTTTAAAATTTCCACCTCCTCCTGTCCAACATATCAAGCACGGGAAGCAAAGGAAGGGAAGAAGGCCCTTAAGTTCAGGCTATATTTTTTCCTGTTCCTAAATTGTAAATATACAGTGGAGGCAAGAAATGCCCAATCTAATTAAGAGCAGTTGAGAAGTATGGAGACAGGGTCCTCCCAATGGGAATGCTGCAGGTTAAAGAGGTTAAAAAGAGGAATGTTCTGCCTAATGAGGGAAGTTTAACATTATGAGCGCACTTCCCACTGGTGAGGCAGGCTGGGAAGAAGAGGATTAAAGACACAAAAAGACGCAGCTCCATGGCAAGAGCAGGTGTGTGCTGGCTTCAGTGATGACTGAAGTGAGGGTAAAATGTTTAAGGGTTGCAACTCAGGACAGCAGCTTAAACAACTGTCCTGATGGGATCCTGCATTGAAGTCATCATCCTAAATTAAAAGGCAGCTTGCCTTGCTTCCCTTCTTTATGGAAGTGTGGGGCTCTGAGAGGTGGCTGCACTAGACCTGCCACCTTTAGTACCTTGCTACCTCTACTAGGGGACACCACAATGGGGAATAAACCAGCCTGGGCANGCTAGACCTGCCACCTCTGGTACCTTGCTGCCTCTACTATGGGGAATAAACCAGCCTGGGCACACACTGCTAACTCCACAAGGAGCAACCCACAACCTGGCTGTGCACCTCAGCTGCGGGGCTGCTCCATCTTCCACCCTAAATGCTCTCTTCTTTTCACCACGTAGGCAGGGATGGAACCATTAGATCCTTCCACTCAAGTGGTCAGGCACTGGGATGGTGACACACTCCACAGGCTCCATCTGAGCCATCTGCAGGACAGGGAGACGGATCTCGTGGAGTGAATGGAAAAGAAATCACGCTGCATGGAGGAGATGAGCATCAAGCAAGGAGAAAAGCCCTTAGGACTGGAGATGCTATCCAAGGGGATTTGAGCTGATGAAAGCCATCTCCACAGAGGCGCCTGTGGGCTCTCATGCAAAGTGTATGAGGCATTTCCTCTAATGTAGTTCTTACAAAGACGTATTTTCAGCCCTACCGTTGGGTCATTTCTGACAGCACATTCAATACCAAAAGCGAGTCAACACCTGTACATAGGGCATGGCCTTTGTATTACAGGACCTTCCACCTGCTACCAGTACATCAAAAATCTCCCACTCCTTCGGCCATGCGTTAGCCATAAACAGACACTAAACGAAACAGGAAGGCTGCAAGGTGCAGTTCTTAACTTCTGCAGCATCTGTCCCTAAAAAAGCACTCAGCAAACATCTCCTAGATGAAAGGACCACCTCCCTTTTGGGTGGGAAATGCAATCCATGTGCAGGCTGTAGCTTAGTATTATTAGATAGCTACAGGACATAGAGAGAGATAAGGCTGAATAAAGTATCTAAGAACACTTATTTCTTTCCTAGACTTGTTCTTCTATGATTGCTTTTTAACTAGGCACAGTGATTGGCAGAAGGACGGATTTGCCTTGCTCAGATGTACAAGTCTGCAGCTAATTCCTGTGTTGGGGAAGTCGCCCAGAGTTGGCATTGCAAGAGGACAAAAGGTTCATCACCACTACTGAAATCATTTAACTGCTTTGCTTCAGCGTATCTGAATGGCTTCACAATTAATCCCTCCAAAACATGAAGTGTGTGAGCCAATACTGCAGCTAGTTCAAAGCACAGAAAACACAATTTATATTTACTTATTACTAAAATTAAGATTTTCTCAATAGATTCTTTGAGGGACATCCACTATCTTCTCAAGGCTTTTGGAACATCAGTCATTTGCTTGCCTGCTGATTTTAGACTAAGGGATTTTATATGCAAAGGACAAATAAAGGCAAAGAGCTCAGTGCATTTTGTTCATTTTTTTTTCAGTTGTACAGCTATTAAGCTAGACAAAAAAGAGAAGAACTTTGCTCCCCCTCTGGTTTTAGTGGAATTTCAGCTTCTAGGGGACACCAAAACCCAGCTCCCATTTTACACTACTTTGAGATGAGGGAAAGCCTTCGTTCCCAGCTTACCTGTACATGAAACAGGCTGAGGGCCCAGCAGCTATCCTCCTGGCCACCATCCTGCGTGGCCCTGCGTCTTCAGCCACATTCCAAGGAGCAGGATGCCTACCTTAACCAGATACATTTAGTGCAGCTCTTCTGCTCCCCTGCACCACCCTGGTCTAGCTCCCCTTACAATCCCTGTGATGAAGGCTCTTGTCATTAGCTCTGCTTTAAAGACAAGAGATGCATTTTTTTGGAGCCCCAGCTTACACTTAGATATTTACTGCCCACAGACTTCACCTATAAATGTGCCTAAATCCCTGAGCCAGATGCCTTGCCTAGAAGGACAGAGGAACTGGTGGAATTGCACAGACACCAGCCACATTCTCCCTGCACTTTCAAAGTGCTTTAACATCTCCTATGGTTTCTGCAGCAGATTAAAGATGAAACAGAAGCACATGAATCCCAACAGAAGAAAGCTCTTTCCCTAGAGCTCAAGGAAGGAACTAAAAACACAGCTGAAAAACCTTAGAAAACAGAAAACACGAACTTCTGCAGAGCAAGCCATTCAGCAGCAGCCCTTTTGTGAAGATCTCCCGCTCTCATGATCCTACTGCCCCAGCCACCCCATCCCTGTGCCAGGCAAGTGCTGGCCATGTGGGGCTGCTGGTGGTGGCCAGGCCGTGTCCCCAGACCCGAGAGGGGCCCTAAGCAGAAGGCAGATGGCCTGCAGACTGCTCGACGACACGTCTCCTTCCCTGTTTGCTCAGTTGTGGCCGGGCGTCCCCGCTCACGTGGCAGTGAAGGGGAGGGAGAGTGCTGGGGCCTTGCGTGCACAAGCTTTGGGATCGTAGCAGCTGGGATAGGAGAGCTGACCCACGCACAGGCTCTGCCTCCTCCATCACCACCCAGCATAGGGCTCGCTGGTCCTTACCAGCCCCTTGGTCCACCACGGCTCTGTTTAAAAGATAGCACTTTTCCCCAACTCCCTTCCCTGGGATAATGGCTGTGGCCCAAGAAAGTTAGTAATGAATTCTTGGGAAGTGGCTGTTACTGCAAAAGTAAAGTATCCATTATTGCTAAAAAACTTTTTTCATCTTTGAGTGGAAAACGCATACCACATGATTTCCAAAAAGGAGCTGGTCTGGTTTACAAATACAGTACATTAATAGCTTTGTAAACATTTATTCAGGATGACAGCTGACTGCAACATGTGGCATTAATTAGAAGACTCAGCAATGTAGCATATTAAGAGCGAAGTTAAATCTGAATTATCTGGGTTTGTTGAGACTAAACACCCGTGGGGGAAGTCCTCGGATCTAATACATTATGACTCACTTGACACGGGAGACCCACAGGCCCGATTCCCAATACACTGGGGGGCCCTTATTCATACTCTATCTCCACACAAGAGCTGCAAACTCTCAAGATACCATAGATCAGAGGGTGTTGATGTTGGGATGTTGCGACAGAATGGGGCGCGTGAGTCCCTGGCTCCCAGCTCCTCTAACCCTCCTGAAGAGGTAGCCAACAGAGATGGCATGAGATCATCTTCTCCTTTCCAGATACCAGAAAGAGCACAGACAAGAAGGATTTTACATTCCCCTGGGCTTGGGGATCTTGCTCAACACACTTCCATGCAGTCACCTTCCCAGGCATGGGTGACACAGATTCTGTGGTTTATGCTGTCAAGGACTTTTGGTTGATGGTGCAGCTGCCCAGGGTCCTCTGCATCACCAGTGCCATGAGGTGCTGGCTGACAGCACTACGCACGCCACTGCTGCGCCAACCCAAACCTGTAACCCCAGTTTGCTGCTCTGAAGTCAGCCAACAGCTTGCATTTTACCTCAGGGGACTGAGACACCTTTTGGCTCTCTGCTGCCCTGGCAGAGTTTCAAGGTGGTGAGTTTAGGACCTGCAGCATAGGTCCAAGGAGATAGGGAAAGCCACATTCTCGGTTCCTCCACTAACATGTCCTGTAGCTCAGGGTACCTTGACCTCCTACCTCGCACTTGCTTTTCTGAAAAAGCAGCGAGAGATACTTGCTTTGCTATCCTTGCAAAGTGGTCATCAGGACAATTACAGCTGGCAAAGCACTGTGAAATGCATGGCATGTGCCACATAAACACACCAACATTGGTGGGTTTTTACTGCAGCTGCAACAGGTTGAGTTGAGGCCAGCCAGCTTGCAGCAGCCACACAAGCCAAACACCGTCCACTAGGCTATTTCTACCTTTCAGACTCATCTCTTCTGTCATTTGCATTATGTCAAAGCAGGGCAGCTCACTAACTGCAAGTGAATTTACATTGGAGCAGAACTGTTTGAATACCAGGAAGATCAGAAGCAAATACTCCATCTCAGACCAATGCAGCAAGACTTGGGATTACATAGTTGGGTAAAGAAGATGGACCAGCACAGCTCAGAGTGTTGTGAGCTACCATGGCAGCTGATCCATGGTAACAAATACACCAAACTCTGTTTGCATAAAACCCTGATGTAAATATACAGGCCTTTGCATACAGTGATAAGATATTTAGGACAAATGCAAGGCAAACCACCCTGGTTTACATTCAAGCCGCTGCAAGATGATGCTTTATGTGATTTAAGACACTGTAGCCCTCAGCAGTCCTCTTCCCTCTCATGAGGGGTTGATAGAAGAGGCAACAAAGTCACACATCAGCCCTTCCAGCTAGCAGGCAGTCTGAACTTCAGACATAAGGTGGGAATTGAAGCAACAGAAGCAGTGGGGTCTCTTCCACCAATCCCACGCAAAGCAGGCAGGCAAGTGTGGACTGGGGAATGGGCACCTATCTTAACTGCTCAGGGTCCGTGAGCAATGCCTAGCCAACTCAGCCCAACAGCAAAAATAGAGTCTGATCAACACTGGTTAGTGCCACAAGATCCTATCCCAATTACTGGTTCACAGAAGAAGGTAATAAAGGCAAGAGGCAATGACACACAAGTTGGTATCTCACCAGCAACACATGATTTGATTTGGGAGTCCCACATAGGCACAGACGTCTAGAGTAATGCAGCTATGAAACCTTCAGAGCAGATCTGTTTTCATCTTACAGAATTAAAGCTAACTTTTCTTGCCCTGGGCTTCTTATGTTGGGTGCCTAAAAGTTTATTTGATTAGAAGCACATAGGAGAGCACCTCCAGGAGTGTCGAAGTCCCCACAGCCCCCACTATTCACTCTCTTGTTTTAGAGCTAGATAAACCATCTCAAAAGCACTAACATTATTATCTGTGGCAGTCCCACCTTCCCAGATACAGTATTACTAATGCTAATTGCTAAAAGCAAACAAAATAAATCTCTGCATGAATCTGTCTTCGTCATTACCCTGGATCAGATCTTTCCATTCTTATCCAAGTCTCTCCCCCCTCATCTCTTCACAGACAATTTTATCCATGACAGATCTGCCAAATGGAGAGTGTAAAGCTACTGAAGTGTGACATAGACAGCTATTTTTATAATTTAAACCTCTTTGTTCTTATTAATGTTGCATCAAGGTATGCTCTCCGTTGGCCTGCAACAGTTGTTTTTGAAAGAGGTCGCCAATAAATGTAAAAAGCAGAGAACGAGATATATTTATTACCAAATAAATT
This sequence comes from Piaya cayana, assembly GCA_013389865.1. NCBI lineage: Eukaryota > Metazoa > Chordata > Aves > Cuculiformes > Coccyzidae > Piaya > Piaya cayana. The sequence goes on from WAAB01004965.1 coordinate 204,234, forward strand.
GCATTGCGGTGTTTCTATTATAACCTTTGTTTTGGCCTGAAAGAATAGAAAGGGCTGGTCAAAAGCTGAACGCTTTCAGAGCAAAAATTTCTGAGATACCTACACTTCAAATAACTGGTTTGGTTTCAAATTGGCATGAAAAGCCTAAACTCTCAGACTCTGGGGGAGATGAAAACTTATGAAAATAGTTTGTTGTGATCCCCCTGTACTTCTTTTCAATAAGAACTGACGGTCTAATTTCCACTCCAGCATTTCAAATGGGGTTCAGCTCTTTCATCCTTTATATTACAAATAATGTGTAGTATAATAGAAGGCAGAATTAAGTAAAAGGGAAGCTTTTCAACGTTGCCAAAAAGAAACTTTCTGATATGTTCCATATTTTTCCCCAGGAGAATAAATTCTCACAGGAAATAAAAAAATCTCAACTGCTGTTATAATAGCTATTAGTAGAACTAACAAACACCAATGATAATTCTCTTTCTCTGGTAATTTCAAAGCTATCTAAGTTTTGTACATGAATACAAAGTTCTCTAAAGTAACATAAACCAGAATTGTCAACTCATGACTTCAACACAAATCTCTGGATATTTGATATTTACTTAAAGGCCCCAGCTCCAGGAAACAAGTAATTACATGAGAGTCTCAGCTCTCATTAAAAGAAAAAAGTAAATTAAAAGAAGCAAGTCTCGTTGCTGTTGCAAGGAAAATCTCGAAAGCATGTGCCAAGTATGTCCCAAATGCGCAAAATCCAGAAGCCAAATAAACAAACTTTCTAAGTATTAAGTCTTATCAGCTCTTGATGCCTATCGCCTGATTCTGGAGCATTTCATGTTGGCAGAAATAACCACTGAAACTCAGTATCATAGAATCATGGATAGAGCTGGAAGGGACCTCAACCAGTTCCAACCCCCCACTGCCATGGGCAGGGACACCTCCCACTGGGTCAGGCTGCTGCAAGCCCCATCCAATCTGGCCTTGAACACCTCCAGGGATGGGGCAGCCACCAATGCTCTAGGCAACCTGGACCAGGGCCTCCCCGCCCTCACAGCAAAACATCTCTTTCTAAATCTTATCTCAGACTCCCNGGCTAGCACATCCAACAGGATAGTGAGCACGTGGGACCATTAACTTCCCTCACAAAGAACTAAGCAAGCTCCCTCTGGCAACCCACGCAAGTATGGGGTGAGACAGCAACACGCAGTAGGTAGCTCCTTTTATGCCAGTAAATTGACTCCATTTGCAGAGGAAAGAGGTGGTTCAGCTGTGCGGTTCTTCCCATCCTAATGACACTATCTGAAATAACGCAGCTGAATCAGGCCCTAAAAGAAGGCATTTCCCATAAAGGCCAAGCTAAAATGTAGATCTCTACGTCTTTGAGCAGATGCACAGCACATTTAAGGTGGAGCTGCTGTGCTCATGTACGTGGAGAGGAAATCTCATATGATGCCCAAAGCTAGGGATGATGAATCCTGCAGTGCCTTGAGATGTGCACATGTCCATCTCTTTGATAAGTCTGGAAACTGATACCCACCCTATTGCTCAATGTGGATGAAATTAAAGATCTCCAAGTGACTACAAGTTTCATATAAACTGACAAGTACAAAAAGGAAAACACAGAATAAGAACATTCATGTTTTGTCCCACTAATAATATTCAGTATCCAAAGCTCAAGTAGTGCCACTGAGATAATCCATAGGTAGAAGGTCGTGTATGGAAAACAAAGGAAAATTTAGACTGTATATATGGTCATGTACACATGGCTGTGCATACACAAACTTGCCATGTTACCAGGTTATTCCAGATGCTGAGACTTTAAACAAAGCATTAGCACTGCAAGGTTCCAAGCAACACTTATGGTGAGATTTTCTCTTTATTGAGTGATACCCAGGGTGGTATTTGCCAAGCCTGCTTTAGTTTTACTCTTTCAGTCACAAAGAGCATGTCAATACTTTAGAGAACTGCCAGTACAACCAGAACTTCATCTCTCACCAGGACCATTGCGCTATGAATATTCCCATGCCGTGAGCACTGGCGTGCCAGCAAGAAGAAGAGTTGGGACAAGTTCACACGCGTGTGCGCCGCCCCATTCATTCAATAGATCCATGTCCTGGGAGGGGAGCAAGTTCCGGGCACAGAACTATTCTAACAACTCCTACATGTGGGAGTGAATGTTCTTCACTTAAATATCCCCATATGCCCACACAGCCATCTCCCTTCCTATTGAGGAAGAGACTTCAATACAGCCTGACACAATGCCTTAACCAGCCACCAAATCCATTATAGTACTGGACTGACACCTTAGTTCATATGAAATCCGGTAATCTCAAAGGTTAATCTGTTTCCCAAGCTTTCTCCACCTCCTGGTAGAGCTAAGTATGAACAAACAACATGTAGGTTGGTCATGTTATAGAAGCATAGCTGCCCATCATAAACACAGTTCCCACTCCTCTACTCCGAAGGGTAATAGATTCAATATTCTGTATTTTGATGGTCTTTAACACTGCAGTGTGAATCAAAAGAGATGAGCCAAAAAAAGTTACAATGGCAGAAGACTTGAAACCTAGAGAGTCAGGAGGTCTGGTTCCAATCTTCAATTTAACACCAGGGTGTAACTTCAGGCAAGCCTGGCTTTCTTTTCATTCTTTGATTGTTTTCACTGTAAGCTCTTTGGGGCAGGAACTGTGTCCCATTGTGTTGTTACAGGGTGTAGAACAATGGGCCCCTGACCTCAGCCAGGGAATCAAGAGATTACGAGAATTATTTAGAGGAAATCTGCGGTTAAACGAGGAATTGGAATCAGACCTCAAGTCCCCGTCAAGTGCCAGTACCAGATGACTATCCTTTTTTTACCCTTCATTAAAAAAACCCATAATCCAACGTTTGTTATTGTCCAACATTCGCCATTTTTCACACGTCTGCTTGCTCGCCCAACATCTAAGAAGCCTCCGCTTTCCCTCGGCTCTGCTGCCACGCTGGGTCAGAGCCTCTCACCCCGACAGCGTCTGCAGTGGCACTGCAGCTCGTTCTGCTTCTGATAAAAAGGGTATCTGGGGAAGGAAGCACGAGAAGGAAATCAAAAGGAAATGCAAGGGCTCGCTGTGTTTGTGTGTGCGCATGGGATTCTTCAGCTGTACATCGGAAATTAATTCCAGCCAGGGTGAACTCTGTGTGGTCTCAACTAGCCATCCAAGTCAAACTTCAGTTCACCCCGGCTGCCAAGCAGAGTTGGGAGGAGAAAAAGGTTTAAAACAACGTGGAAAAGGAACAAAGAAGCCAAAAAGAGTGAGATGGTGGTATTTTTCTCCCCCCCCTTTTTTTTTCTTTTAAACAAACCACCTGGATTTTAAGATCTCCAGAATCCCATTAAAGGGCTTTTATTCCTTCATGAATTGGAGGCGTTTGATGAAAAGGGGTAAGGGGAGAGAAGTGTGTCTGCCTGTGGGAGGGGGAGATAATGGGGCATGGGAGCCCTTAATTTCTCCTGTCTCCCGTGCCGGTAATAGGGCTGGATGTAAACACTGCTCTGGTGAATGTTGGAGAATGATTACAGGATAGCTGGGGAAGAAGGAAGCATTTTGAAACCACAAGTAGGAAAGCAGCTCTTTGATGGAGGGTTAGTAATTCCTTTTTTTTTTTTTCTCCATGCCCTCCTCCCTCACACAGCACCCCCCTTCCCTTCCATCCTCCACCTTCTATAAACATAGTGGCAGAAACTAGATGTGGACTGATCTGTTAAACATTTGAAGGCAGAGTGGGCTCAGCAGTTGCCCTTACTGTGTACATTACAAAAGAAGAGGATAATAAGGCTGTAATGGGTTTTTCTGGTCTTGACTGTGGAGCCACCCATCCTGGGTAGAGCATAAAGAGCCAGAGAAGAGGCAAGAACGCACTGCTGTGATGGAGAAACATCATGGAGCAGGATAAAAGTTCAGAAAACAAAGACTGTGTGTTGTCAGCCGGCATCACCCAGGATGTTCACCTATATGGATGACCCAGAGATGATCTTACCAGAGCAGACCTAAGGTTCATCCAAGTTCATAGCTGCTTGAGGGGAACATCACCATATCATAACAACCAGATGGGCTCTGGCACTTGATATTCAACTTCCGTAAATCAACTGCTTTGCTCTGCTTTGGTTTTCTCTCATGTAGGAACAGGGAGACTTCTCTGGAAAAGGCTTGTGTCCATTGGCTGGGAAGACCTGGCATTACTGCTCAGGCTCTGTGGGGACGTGCAGTTCTAGAATAAACCATCCATGGGGGAAATCCTTCAGTATAAACAAGTTAGTCATCTGTCCTCATACATGAGGTGTTCCTAAACACTGGAGATGCTCTTGCAATTCTCATCCATGCTTACAAGAAAGGGTAGAGTAAAGAACACAAAACAGTCTGTCTTTTTAAGTGTTTTACAAGATGCGGGGCAAAATTCCCCACCTTAGCCCTGTTAGTCCTGCAAGGGCTGCTCATTGCTGCTTCCTGGGCCATGCTCCTCCAGAGCAGAGCTGGCAGGAGCTGAGTGTACATCCTAAATTCAGCATTTGTTTTCTAATACACATCAGAGAGCAGTTTTTCCTCCCCGAGCCAAGTCCACTCCTGGCAAAGAACAGTGATTTTACAAGACCAGGGATGAATTCAGCCTTCAAGCTGTTACTAACCACTCCAGAGCCTTTAACGGTAATTAAATACCCCCATTCTATAAAATCCCATAGATACTGGGTGTCTAACAATCCTAGCCTCCACCCAAAAGTTTTTTCCCAGATCTTTGATGGTGCTTCAGCTCTAATCAGTTTTTAACTGAACATACTCTTTAGCTAAGAGGTACCATGATAGTCTTTTAATTAAATCTCCTGCTTAATACATCCACCCCTTGATACCCAATACTTTTTGCCCCAGGCTTGTAGTGTTTTGCACGACAGAACCACCACAAAATCCTCCATTTAAACAACTGTAAATGATGAAGAGTACACATCCTGTACTAAATATGCATGGTTTACAAGCTGGAATAAATACTCCAGGCAGCACTGTCATGAGTACAGAGCAACATCCATAACAAGGTCATTTTATAGCTATTGTTTATTCATGTAAGCTTACTTAACCAATACATATATATAAAAATATAAGGTGGTCCAAAAGTTGTTTATTAGCCTTGAGCAGCCTGGTCTAGTGGGAGGTGTCCCTGACCATGGCAGGGGGGTTGGAACTGGAAGATCTTTAAGGTCCCTTCCCAACCCAAAGCATTCTCTGATACTATGCAGGCCCTGAGCAGTTTTTTGTTAGGTCTCCTTCTATGCAAGAACTTGTGCATTAACTGACCAAACCAGCAACATTAAAATTGACACAATGTCCTTCAGTTAAGGTGGAGCAATGCCAGTTCTCCCAGACACTTCCCCACTGTCGATCCTTCCCACTTTTTTCCCCTCACTAGCTCTCTTCTCAACTGCCTTGGGTCATAGATCCACAACAGTCAAGATTCCAGGCTATAGTGACAGACTTTCAAGTGCAGTGCAGCTAAACCCCTTTTTTAGCTAGAGTTCATTGCTGCCTTTGGGGTGTCCACCGTCCCCTGAATAAATTAACTACAAAAAAAAAAAAAAAAGTTCTAAATAACTTCTGAGACTTTATCTCTCCAGAGGTCTCTTATCTGTTGAAGTCTCAGAAACAACCTAAGAAGCAAGTTCTATACTGGCTGTTCCCAACCTTTTTTTCTTCCTCTCCTTTACCCTCTTCCTGCAATCCCTAGAACAGACATCTTTATCTCTTCGAATATTATAGAGATGAAAGGGATGGGCAGGTAGGAAGCTACTTTCCTTCTCCCCCAGATCTGCCTAATTCTGGTATCTAAATAAACCTCTGGAAGTTAGGGAAGGCTAATGAAAAGTCTCACATTTAGCTATTCTCCCTACAGACCAAACTGACCACTTTAAAAGGAGCAAACCCTCACTGTTAGATATAATTGAGGGCAGATAAGTCCAAAACCCAGTAACAGGCAAAAACAGTGCACAGAGGCTTGTGGCAGCCTCAAGCAGGATGGGTGGCACTTCCCATTCGTCCCCAGATCTTGTCTACCATCCTCTTGCTCTAAGCACTTTCTCAGTCCACAGCTACCTGGGAGGAAAACCCAGGTCCTGAATGCTGTGTTCTCTAAAAGCCATCTGAGCCCTTCCCAACACCAATATCAAAACTCCTCCATCACAGGCATTCATCAGGATCCTCTTCTGGAGAGTAAGCCATCACCAACCAGACGGCTTTCCATCACCAGACATTCTCCCATCGTTCTGATCTCATAAGAAGAGCTGGGACCAATTTCAAGTTCAGCCCTCTAAGGGAGATTACGATCACCTTCTTCTTGCCTCTACCCTTTGGAAATGGGCTTTTCCCTCTTGGGAACTGCCAACCCCATACGCAAAGTCCTCCTTGCAGCCTGGGTAGGCAGAGCAGAAGTGGCGTGGTGCAGAGGATCACCACTCTAGACAGCAGCAAACAGTAAGACAGACACACAGGCAGAGGCAAAGGAAGGAACACAAAGCAGACCATCAAGGGTGATGCACAGCAGGACAAATATCGGTATAGTATTAGCTGAATGATTTGGGACTTGTTCGATATTGTGCCCCTTTAAAGCCTCAGCATGCTGTGGCCCTGGCACTTCAACCATCCCAACACAAGAACCCCATACTGGAGATGCTCTCTCTCCACTGAAGGCTTCTCCACAGCAGCAGCAGCACAGAACCAGAACAGGAAGTTGGCTGACTTTGCTACCATGGGTACCATATTCTTATTACCCTCCTCTGCTTCACCTTTTCCACTGTCCAGAGCTGGCACATGGTCTAATGCCACTTTTGTTAATGAACAATCATGATTTAGCCATAAAACAATAAATAGTGCCATCGGCTTATTAGACATTAACAACACACTGAAGTTCAAGCATGTTATCTCCACCAGAATATTACAAGGAGCGCTTATCGTTTGGGGAAAGCTGAGTTGTGGGCTCCCGAGAGGGTTCAAATGTCATCTGTGGAAGAGGAGGGTGGGAGGCAGAGTAACTGGAGATGATCAATCTTTTCAACAACTGAAAACTTGAGATATGAAAGCACATTAGTTTCCACAAATGGCTAAGGATTAAATCCAAGCACAGTTATAGCCGGGAGCACACAGCCAGCCAAGGTGCTATAAAGGCGTGATGTTATTACTTCCAAGGGATGCCATTAAAACTCTGTTTACAAACCTAATGTGCCAGGGAATGGGTCAAGGAGAGAATTATTAGCAACAAAGCTATTTGATCTCTTTTATGATCCAATGAGTCATATCACTTCATACACTAGAAGGTGAATAATGAAAACCTCAAGCCTGTTGATTTATACATGTGACCAGAACCCTGTGTTCTTTAACCTCAGATGCCCTCTTAAGTGTGATTCATCCTAAATCAAATGGAAGATTGGGTGCTATCATCCGTTCTCTCTCCTCCCACTCACTAATTGAAATGGTGATTGACATCCTGGTAGAATAAAATACGTGTGTGCCGTGATGGATGGCCAGGGCAGAGGATGGGGTCAAGATATGGGACTTGGAGATATAACCCTATCCTCCTCCCCATATGGGATGGTCCCAGTTTCACCTAACACTCCCTCTGGAATGTAGAGACAGAGTCACTGAATAATTTAGACTGGAAGGGATCTCTGGAGGTCATCAGTCCATCTGGACGTACTTTAGTGGAGCAGTTCTGAGTGGATATAAGATCCTTTCTTTTCCTGACATGCTCTCATTGCTACAGCTTCACCAAAGGCATGTAACCATGATCCAAACAGGTCCAGACATTGCATCAGAAAACTGCAGAGGCCAAATGTGTCAAATACTGAGATGTTCCATAGAGGCATGCTGGTCTCAAAAAAATCCTGACATAATCTCTTGTTATTTCAGAGAAGAGACCAGCACTCACCTTACTACAACCTCCTTTCAGGTAGTTGTAAACAGTGATAATGTCTTCCCTCAGCTTCCATTTCTTAAGGCTAAACAAACCCAGGTCCCTCAGCCACTCCTCATAACCCTTGTTCTCCAGCCCCTTCATGAGCTTCATTGACCTTCTCTGCACATGCTCCAGCACCTCAATACCTTTCCTGCAGTGAGGGTCAACTTCCGAACAGGAATTCTATATCACAAGTCAGACCAGACCTAGACAGCTGTTAGGAACAGCCACTCTTGTTCTGCTCCTTATAGAGGAAAGTTTTCCTGGTATCTTGAAACTGAAAATAAAGCCTGTTAGTTGTCTATCCTCAGATCTGTAAAATTAATGACTACTCACTTCATATTGTCCTTTACATGTCAGAAAGCCCTCATAATGCACGGCGTAACCCAGGCATTTTCACATTCAGTTAGAACCAAAAGCCACGTAGTTCCAGTTAAGAGCATTGGACACCAGCCTGCTGTCTCTGCTCTGTTTGGCAGGACCACACGTAAATGGGATTTCAATATTTATTGTCGCTTCTTCACCACCTAACGTCAAACACAACAACCACACGTAGGAGTTAACAACTGTGTTGTAAGATATGAGCAAAACCATTGAAACCCAGGGCTTAGATTTAACCCACATCCACCACCGCTGATCACTGGGAGTCACAAATTATGTCATTTCAGCAGTGGAGCTACTGCCAGCAGAAGGATTAGCAACATCGCTTGTAACGAGCCACTTCGTTTTCAAATAACATTTAGAACTATTCAGTGCTTAGGATTGCAATGATTAAATGGATAACAGAGTTAAATACACCGGATATGGATCACTTCTAATTTTCCACTTCTATCGAGTAACCCATCATAAACTATCCAGAGTCCTTTGGTCTTCATTGCTCTCACACTAGAATATTTAAACAAAAAAAAGATGATCCATCATTGAAGTTATAGCAGTGGAAAGCCAATGAGAGATAAGAAGCTGGCCACAAGTTCCCATACTTAAATGTCCCATTTCCAATTCTGGCTACATTGGGGAAAATGAGGAGAAATGCCAATGAATTGACACAAAAGTGAAAAAAATTAAACCAGCCCTACAGAATATGAATCGATGACTTTTTCTGATTTAGAGTTCATACTCACATATCTAGTTTCACAAAATTCATTATTCCCTATTCCCATGGGTAGAGACTTGTCACATATCTAAGGACCAAGACATTAGACTGAGAGCACAGCTCATTTAAGAGAGCAGAAACAGAGTGAGTCTCTTAAAAGAGCAGAGATCTAAAGAGAAGTATTGATTCTGGCAACTTTTTTCACGGAAATGTCAGAATGTTTTGTTACATTTCTGCATTATTTACCACAATAAAAAAAGTTCAAGTGCCTAATCCTCCTGACAAAGTATTTTGGTAATATTAAATCCAATTTTTAAGTTGGCCTACAGGACACACAAACTTTGGAATTTTTATTCCAACTGGGAATAATTTCTTCCTCACTCTCAGACTACAGAATTTCTGAGGGAGCAGAAATTCCTCCTTGGTATCCTCTGTACCACATATGGTTAGAAGGAAACCTTTCACATAAGTTCCTAATGTTTCCTTTCGAGTTGGAGCCACTGAAGCAATTACTATGCTATTGTCTCTTTCCTTTTTTCAATTCCGTGCTGAATCTGCAAATGCAGGAATGTTTCAGGATAGAATTCAGCAATTCAGTTGCCATAGAATCACAGAATAGAATGATTTGGATTGGAAGGGACCTCAAAGCCCATCCAGTTCCAAACACCCTCCTATGGACAGGGATATCTCCCACTGGATCAGGTTGCTCAAAGTCCCATCCAACCTGGCCTTGAACAGCTTTGGGGATCAAGCTTCCCACTTTCCTGAGCAACTTGGGCCAGGACCACCCCACCCTCACAGCAAAATATTTCTTCCTAAGATTTCATCTCAATCTCCCCTCTTTCAACCAAAACTTGTTCCCCTCATCCCATCCCTGCACTCCCTGACCAAGAGCCCCTCCCCAGCTTTCCTGTACCCCTATTAGTACTGGAAGCTCCTCTAAGGTCTTCCCGCAGCCTTCTCCAGGCTGAACAACAGCTCTCTCTGCCTATCCTCATATGGGATGTCCTCCAGCCCTTGGATCATCTCCGTGGCCTCCTCTGCACTCACTCCAACAGATCCATCTGTCCTGTGCTGAGGACCCCAGAACTGAGCATAGACCTCCAAGATGAGATCTCAGCACAGCCGAGTAGAGGGGCATAATCACCTCCCATACCCTTCCTCAAAAAGCTGTCCTCCCACAGCTTTAGTTACACTCAAACTTTAGGTTTAGTTACATTACACTTATTACTGACATAGCAGTTTGGGTCAGTTTTAATCCAATCCACCCAAGCCATGACCTCCCCAAAACAGGCCAATCCACCTGGAAAAATTAATGCTTCTTTCTTTCCACATTAAAGTAATGACATAAAATAATCAGATACTGGAATGTGTCTTGGCATGAACAACAAACACAGGCAACTCGCTTTATTAGCCGTTTCCCTGGAAGAAAGTTCCAAAGGCCCTACACACATTTGCTAATGTGCACTGTGAATGACCTCAGATCTTCCAGGCCAGGCCAGGGCACAAGTTCCCTTAAACATCGTTATAATTCATTTTATACTTTACTTTATTACTAGCAAGGAAAGATGGAAAAAAACATTCCCATTGCCTGGGAAACTTGTGAAAAGGGGATGATGTATTGCAAGTGGGGAACTGGCATAGTGATGCCTCCCAAGCCGCCTTCCATGGGCTTCTTCCAGCTGGTAGTGTTTAAAGGGCCAGGCTATTTCAGGGACAGGGAATTGCCTGGGACCTATGCAAATGCCTCTGCAGAACTGGAGGGTTTAATTTCATCCTCATTTTTAACTGTGAGGGTGGGGAGGCCCTGGCCCAGGTTGCCCAGAGCAGTGGTGGAAGCTTGATCCCTGGAGCTGTTTAAGGTCAGGTTGGATGGGGCTTGGAGCAACCTGACCAAGTGGGAGGTGTCCCTGCGCGTGGGAAGGGGTTGGGACTGGATGAGCTTTGAGGTCCCTCCCAACTGAAAGCATTCTGTGATTGCTTCTTGATCCTGCAACTGGTAGCTTTTGGGGAGAAAAAGGGAGGGATATATATCGATATATCCTCCTCTTGGGATGACAGGTATGCCCTTAGCTTGATCGGTTGGTTCAGTAGAAGGAATCGTACATGTGAAGTTAACCGGAATTCCTAAAGAGCAAACATGGAATCAGAATCATCACCTCTTGTGGGAACTCTCACTGGCTCCACTTTCCTTGTGTCCTGAAGCAGCATGTCAAGAATCTAACAGGGATCTACACCAGCAGACTCAGCAGCAAATCCTGTGTCTGCTCCTCAGGTTTTATTCTCTGGCAGGAAAATCCCAAATGGGTGGAATCTGCTTCAACAAGCCCCATGCTTGCACTATATCTGGCCAGAGAGAACAAATTAGGACAAGGTCACAGGAGACAGGGATGCAGAAACATAAAAGGAGAGAAAGATATTCAATTTGCATGTGGTTCACATGAGAGGGAAGAAAAAACCTGAGCCCAAGGTAAACAGAAGAGCTGGGTCACGGTAGACAGAAAGCAGACCAACGGGTAGACAGAGGCACAGATGAAAAAGAGGTGTAAAAGCAAAGTCAGCTTTTCTTTGAGGGCCTGAGGTCAGCTGAACTCTTTGTTGGTCTAAATCAATCACAGCGACTGGGAAGTGTAGATGCCAGCCAGTGCTCAAGAGTCTTGCAAAAACAACCCTTGTTGTTCAGAAGGGACATCCAAGACAGGACCTGCTCCTAAAATGGCCATTAGAAAGCACTGGAAATTGGTATGTGCTCCGCTGTGGAGAAACCAAATAGGGGTTATGGTCCAATGAAGACATAACGAGAAAAGACAAGAAGCTGCACTGCTTCTCAAGCCATTCATCAAACAAGTTTCCATCACTCGGGCCCTGCCCTCTGGCTGACATACAATTATTTCTCTGTCAAGAGTAAGCACCAATGCCATTGATACAACATGCCTACAGAGCCAAGACAGTTTTCTGCTGGCCATCACAACAGCAGATGGCTTATTCAAAGATGTTTCCAAGTCCATGGCATTCAGTCTCTGAGATCATCGAGTCCAACCATACCTATCGATACTTTGCAAAACAGTCAAATATTCTTGTTTATGCTACAGACTGACAAGACCCTGTCCCAGTTTCAACAAGTTCACCCCATAGACCTAAGCTGAAGTCCCAATCCTGTGCTCTAAGACTCTCTCTCCTGTACGAGACAGTCTGCTTTTGTCAAAGCATACGCTGGATCACAGATGGCAACTCAGGGGTCATGGAATAACGGGCCACTTAGCAAAGCAATTCACTGACAGATTAAGCCTCATGAGGTATTGCCAAATTTCAGACCTGTGCATAAAACCTTGAAAGCAAAATATTGTACAGTTTGAGCCCTGAAAGCTTATCCCATGGAAACACCATTGCCAGGGACTGATGGACAGAGTGCCTTGGAAGAGACTTATAACCCGGGAACTCCATCCATTCAGTGGCATGACTGCCCATGATGTCAGTCCAAGTAAGAGCAATGACAAGCCTCACAGTCTCCAGAGAGAAGTTTAGAAGTCTTCTCTTTGAAGACTCCTCATAAATGAAGCCTCAAAGTTCCATTTTCTCCCCAGTTCTCAATCTGCGGCATACATAATGTTTTTAAAAAAATATCTAACACTTGCATAAATAAAAATATAAATGTCATCCTGTGTTCTCTCCCACACCCCATTCTTCCTCCCTCCTCTCTCCTCATTGTTTGTTCAACAGGATGTTGGCTTCGCTATGAGGTACACCAAGCCATCTGTCAAAAACATGGAAACAGTTAACAACGCGCGCACACACACACAGAGGCTGGAACAACATGTTATGGAGCCTATTTAAGGTCAGAATCATAGACTGTGCTTTCAGAGAACAATCCAAGCCCCAAAGCTGTGCCTGCTTAAACCAAATTATAGCTTCTGCCTTTTTTAGCAAAGGGAATAGCCCTTAGCTTAAGTGGTAGCTGATCTAGAAGACACAAGAACCAGCAGTACAGTATTCTGGGAAAAGTGGGAACTTGACAGGAAGATCTGGCACATACACTAGCAACTCATGTAGTGTTGTCTACTGAAACTCAGAAATAGTATCCTGCTTGTACATATATGAAGGTACAAGGGAATGGGAGTGACATAGGAATATTTTTGGAAGTGTTTCTACTGGAAATAAAGGATAAGAACAAATTATTGAAGAATTTTAAACTTCAGCAATCTTTTAAAAACCTTCCTCTGAACTCTGACCAGCTCTTCAAACAATACTCATAGAATGGTTTGGGTTGGAAGGGACCTCAAAGACCATCCCGTCCCAACACCCCCTCCCATGGGCAGGGACACCTCACACTGAATCAGGTTGCTCAAAGCCCCATACAACCAGGCCTTCAATACCTTCTTGGATTAAGCTTCCACAACTTCTCTTGGCAACCTATGCCAGTGCCTCACCTCCCTCACAGGAAAACATGTCTTCCTAAAAATCTTATTTAACTCTCTCTTCCAGAGGCTGATCTAGGTCAATTGTTCAGTGACTGCCTGTGAATATTAGGGACTACCAGCAGATCCTGAACAGGTCTCAGGATAGGGAAGACAGATCTAGCCAGTTTTGAAATGAGTGATTTGAAGCCACATTTTTACTCATTAGACCCTCCAAAGAAGGAAAAATTTCTGATTCAGAACTGGAATCAGGCATTAGGTTGATGTGTTTGGCAGAACTTCCAGAAACTTAGTACACCTCAGTCTCATGCTGAAATATCCTGCCTTGAAGGGAACCAATAGGTCCCTCTGCAGTTTTTAAGTTCTTGACCCTGCTGAGGCCATTCAACAGGGCTGCCAAGTAGCAATGGTTGCAGAAGCATTTGTTATTCTCCCTTTTCAGACAAAAAAGTGACCCCAACTTGTTTAGTGGTGGGAGAGAAGATCCAGATGCCCAGACTTGTGCAATACACGTGACACTGGAAGCGGAGATCCAGAGGTGAAAGGCTCCACAAAGCGATTACTGGGAAAACACACAAATAGAAACAAATGCTAACAAAAATCACAACATCCAGCGATCAAATGCCTTAAACCACTAAATTTCCTTAATGAAAAATGCCTGATAAAAGAAACTAAAAAGACACTGCAGCACATTTGAGCCAACCCAGTATTTTTCAGGTGCATCGCCAATTTATTTCACAGCACAGGTCTACAAAAGCAGTTATAAATTATCTCATAAAAACAAGTCTTCTGTCTGTGTTTAAAGAGCACACCTAAAGAGTTCTTTTCGCTTCCAAAAATACCATCAACAAAAACCCTGTAACATTAGAAAACATACTTTATCCCAGAGCTCAAGTTAAAGGTTTTCAATTCAGAATATTTCCATTTCTATCGATTTCAAACCTAGACATCACCAAGAAATGTGGTAATACTTTATTCCAAAGGTCTTCTAAGGACCAGAACAAGAAACACCAGAGATAACAAGACCTAGTGTTGTTCTCCAGGTCAGGTTTTTGTCTCTATTACAGTCAAAACTGTGATACAGGAAGGAGCCAGGCCTTTACCTTTCATTCAGGTTCAGAAAACCTTTAGAAAGTTTCACCGAGCCATGAAAATGTTGTTCCCTGGGCACCTCAGAGCCTCCTCTAGCCAGTCCTTAGTGTTGGGATCTTCACACAGATGCCCATGCTCTGTTCATACCCTCAGTGGGCAATGATCATAAACAAACCCAAGGCACCACTCTAAATACTAGCACTAAACAGAATTAGTCGAAACAAAGTTTAACAAACAAAAATACAACTGGAATGCACAACAGCATGTGGGGACTTGGGGCTAATCAGAACCAGCCCCCCTGTATTTCCACCTCCCACTCAGTTTTCAATCACTGAAAATTAAAACCTTTCCGTTTTTAAGAAGCTACAATACCCCGACAACAATTTCACTGAAGTCAGAGAGTTTTTGTTGATTATTTCCCCCCCACAAAATACTAGACCGCTCTTGACTCCTTTACAAAGCACTTCTGTATTTGGAGAAAGAAAAAAGCCCAAGTAAAACCAGATCCTAATGGTATCTCTTGTACAGGGAGCACGGTTGAGCACTACCTGGTCCAAGCTCTGTGCACTCACATTCCAATGTATGCACTCATATCTAAAGCCCGAGGCAGGCTCCTGCAGAACCTTCTGGCCTTTGCAGGAAGAGATCTGCAAGCTCTTTTAGGATCTGGGAAACATCTGATAATACCTACGCAAAGGTAGATTTACCCAGAAATTGAGAAGCCAGAGAGACTACATCCAAAATATCTCTTCTACAAAAATAGACACTTTTGAATCGCTGTTGAGGAACCGAACAGCTCACTTCTCTTCTCTACCACGTTCCACAGAACATGCCAAGCTTAGTCTCAACACAGTCTTACATCCCCAGAAGTCAACATGAAACAAGGTCAAGCTCCAACTGCTGCCCAGGTCTGCACTCACAATATGTTGTAGACATAGTTCATGTCCTGCACATCATCTAAACCTACATCTGAGCACTGCCCCTTCCCCTCTTATCCAGTAACAGCACTAACACAACCGGAAAGGTCACAGCCAGTTTCAATATCGGAATGAATGAATGATCGGAATGAAGGAGGTTTTGCATAACTGTGCCCAAAACAGCTCAGTCCTGGTAGCTGCCTGGGCTTATCTCTCCTGTTGGCCTTTGTTTGCAGATGGAGATGATACTCGAAGACTTCCAACATATGGTTTGCCAAGCCAGTAAATTATGGTCTTTTTCACGTATCCTTCTTCCAGGCCCATCCACATGCCCCAGGAGGATGGCAGGAGTTACAGGACCCTCATTTGTCATTTTTGGCATTTGTTTTTTCCCTCCAATGGCTCCCTTGCCTCTATCTAATCAGGGGGACGTTTCCTGCCTTTGTTCTCAACCATTCATCCTGCAGGAATGATTATTATCATCAAACAGTATTAAAATAGAAAGCCTGGAGCCAGCACCCAATTAGCATGGAGTTAGGGAGTCCTGGAAGGGACCAACGGAAGAGACCATGGGCAGTGCAAATGGCAAAACTGCACATCGACTTGTGTCCTATTCAACCACAGGATCACCCCATCTTCAAAAATAAGCCTGGACTTTGAACCCAGCATGGGCCAAGCTTAAAACCAATAAATGTCACGTACACTTGGTATGTCATCAGTAGGCCTAGGGAACAACACAAGTGCCAGTCCATCCACCAGTTTAAACCTTACACAGACTGGGAGACAACTGCTCCAGACCTCACAATGTGGGAACTTACTCAGGTTTCCTTTGTGCATCAAATCTCCGCTACCAGGAAGGAACAGCAATGCTCTCCTGAAGAAGCAGTGAGATAACAAAGAGGTCCTCAGGGTGTACAGATTATTTTAAGCCTTGGATCCATGTTAGGAAAAAAACCCTATTTTTGCCTGTTCCCTGCTCAAGTTCCCTATAGACAGCCCACCCTTGTTAGAGTTAGAAGTTCACATTTGCACTAGTTCCCAAATATGAGTAAAGATCCAGTGACAAACTGGAAGGCTCTTGCAGGCTGTAGGGAGCTGTGGTAAAGCTATGACCAAAACTTTGGCTGACTGACTTTTTTTTTTTTAATTCCACAAGTGCCTCTTTCAGATAATTTTTACTATCGTGACTTTGCTTTTTATTTTTTTACAGATAGACCTAACAGCTTACCCCAAATCCTCATTTTGCCTTGATTTTCAACTGGAAACCAGATTCAGTGAGTTGAAGAAGCTGGCGATGACTTTATTGATGTTTTCAGCACTGGAAATCTTAATTATCTGAAGAGAGAAATAAATATTTTTAAACGAGGTCAGTCTTAACTCCTGATAAACTAGAATTTTCCCAGCCTTTCACCAAGCTATGTTCATTTAAGATACCAAGGACAGTTGTAAGGAAGAGCAAGGAAAGCTCCACAGGAGCAGAGTCCCTGACTCCCCATGGCCAGGTTAGTCTGTCACACTGGAGGCACAAAATTAACAGCACAGCTAACGGGACACATTGTAATGCTCTCCCCTTCTTTATATGCTATAAAACATGGGAATTTCTTACAGCTTGGTTGTGGTGCCCCAGAAGAAAGCTAGAAGCTTTCCATCAGCTTGATGAAAAGAGCAGATGCATGAAAGTGGCTGGAGAGCAACAGCTCCGAGATGGGATCCTGCCCTGAGTAGACTGTGGATTTCTCACTCCGAGACCCTGTCTGTACACCTAAACCCCCTATACGTCAAGAATTTTTGAGTAGATGGTTGAGAACCATGAAAACATGAAGTGCTGTTTGTGACTGAATCAGCTTGGCTGACCCAAGGATGTGCCTCCAAGCATTAAACACTCATCATTTACTGCAGAGATCCCAGGACCTGAGGATCACAATGGGAACTTAAAAATAACCTCAGCATGGACTGAAGCTAAGGATAAGCTGCTCCTAAAATCCTGTGTGACAAAGCCACTGCTATCTCCATAACCCTCTGCATCACTGGCTATTTGATCTGAATCCCAGATATCGTTTCAGCTCATTTTAGGAGGTAAATTCCAAATGTTAACCTCTAAAAAGCAGGGAAATTCAGATCCAGTTATTGGGCCCATCGCTTTGCTGCTGGCTTGAAAAAACCCGAGTCATGTTTAAAAAAACCCAAAATTTTGCTCTTGTAATTATGTTCAGCTGTTTTTTTTCTTTTCCCAATTATTTTTTCCACTTTCTAATTGGAGGTAAATAAGAAATGTTTGCGGTCTTAATAAGTACAACTCTGCAAAACTGAATTTCTTTTTTCTTGCTCATCTTTATACACGCTGGCGCCAAAACCGTCGCTGGTGTAAATCATGTACTTGATGGGAACTTTGCTCATTTATTTCCAATGTGAATCCGGTCACCAGTGTCTCCAGATAATGATCTTGTGTTTAATACTGCATAAACACATAGGATGATGCGTTCCCTATCTTTAAGAAGTTTGTTTAACTTTTTATGTCTCATCTTTAGTCAGAATAGAAAACAACGGGAGGGAAGGGTGGAGAAAGAGGGAGATACTAGCAATGAGATCATGCAGTAGAGAGTCTGGTAAACTTGAGGGTGAGAAGTCTTTCAAACACAAGCCTATTTCTACAAAATCAATGGGAGGAAAAAAAGAGGCTAAATTTAACCCTTATTCTATTTAAACCCCCTATGCAGCATCTCACGTAACTGCATTATATAAACACAATTGTGTTATATTTACGGTTTGAAACAAAATACAAAACCCTCAGTTGCAAGACTGAAAGTCCCACCCTGCTACAGCATGTGCACACTCAAAGAGTTGTAAACAGGGAGCAGTCACAGAATCATTATCATGGAATTATAGAGTGGTTTGGGCTGGAAGGGACCTTAAAGCCCATCCAGTTCCAGCCCCTGCCATGAGCAGGGACACCTCGCACCAGATCAGTTTGCTCACAGCCCCATCCAACCTGGCCTTGAACACTTCCAGGGTTGGGGCAGCAACCATTGCTGTGGGCAGCCTGGGCCTCCTCACCCTCATTGTGAAGAATTTCTTCCCAATATCTAATCTAAATCTCCCCTCTTTCAGCTTAAAAACATTCCTCCTTTTCCTGTCCCTGCACTCCCTGATCAAGAGCCCCTCCCAGGCTGTCCCAGAGCCCCTTTCAGTACTGGAAGCTGCTCTAAGTTCTCCCCAGAGCCTTCTCTTCTCCAGGCTGAACAACCCCAACTCTCCCAGCCTGTCCTGAAGCCCAGCACTGTAACGAATCCTCATTTCAGCTACCTTGGCCACAAAGTGGCTCCAGGAGCAAACAGCTCCCAGTTTACCTTGTGGACCCAGTGCTCTTCGGATGTCCAGCCTGCTGCAGGTGTGCTGAGCCCTGGCCATCTAACACATGGTGCTGTGGTGGTACCAAAAACCCCTCACCAGCCGGATGGCACGGGGGTAATACAAAATGAGAACAAGGCACCAAACTGCAACCAAACCGCTGGATATAACCCTTTCTCAAAGCCACTCACGCAGAATTTCCAGCCCTTCTGCAAACAGCATTGGAGGTTTCTACAGGAAAAACACCAACCAGCTCCCCCAACAAAATTCTTAGCTGCCCACTATAACATCTGCTTGCCAGAAACATTCAACCCGTGTGTGTCACCGCTTTCTGAATCACACGGGAGGCCTCGACCAGTTTCTCTGCACGAGTTGCACGGAATTAAAACGTACAATAGGCAGAGAACATCCAATACCGAACAGGCTGCAGATGCAGAACTGCAGCCCTTGCTCCAGTTCCCACAGCACTCTTCGGATTTGACGGCAAAGCTTGAGGTCGCCAGGCAAGGGCTTCCCAAGGTGGCGGCAATGTTAGTTTGGACGTTGTGCAACACGTGACGCTGTCTGCGGTTGTATCAAAATAAACCTTGACCAAAATGACGCAACAGTCTTGGCACAGAGATGTCAGTGTAAATTCTTGCCCCGCAGGACACAGAAACATTATCTAAATGAAGGAGGATCTCTTTGGGAGAGGTGTACCAGGAAACCCACAAAGCCCTATTTCTCCATACCGCTGTCCTGGTTTCCCCACTCCAATTAACTCACAAATCAGGTTGGATTTATAGACGACTTTCATATTTAGAGTCTTGCATAGGACAGAGAAGGTCTTCTCTCTGGATCATTGGCACACGGACAATGAGTTTCTTGTCCTCACTCCATGCCTATTAAGTTCTGCTGTGGTTTGATCCACATTGGGTTTTCTTTTTTAAACTTAAATATGACCTTAATTTTGCAAACCTTATTCACTGCAAGCAGCATTTTGGCTTCCCCAAATTAAAAAAAAAATAAAAATTAGGCTTTGTTTTCTTTCTCAGGGGTTTGGCATTGTTTAATCCCAGTCCTCTCACTTTTTTTTTGCAGTGGATGGGACCCAAAAGCACAACAGTTGTGTTCATTTCTTTTCAGTTTGCCCTTGCAGTTCCTACTCGAATGAGGTATTTTGCAGCCGATGTTTAGCTTTGCTCCAGCTGTTTCGAGGTGAAAGAAGTAGCTAATGGGATCAGGCACCCGACCTTGGCACTCCAGGCATGTAAGCATTTAATTCTGCCACCCGATTTATAACCTACCAGGCACTCCTGTGGTGATACCACTTTGCGGCAGCGTCACAGCCACCAACATGGAGATGATAGACGCTGCTTTTTGAAGAGGCATCAGCTCTTCAGGGAAAAGTGGGAATCTAATTATAAAGAAAATTAATTTCTTTTTTGCTGTCATTATCCTCAATCTGAAAGGAATCTCAGACAGAATGACTAATCAGGCTCCAGCCAACACAACCTCAGCTGCTGGCAGCAAGGAGGCAGCCTGGGAGGGATGAAGGCAAAGCAAAGTGGTCACGGATCCCTCACACCAAGCAAGGAGATGCTGACAGAGCAGACGATGCTCTGCAAATCGCTCAAGGAAAAGGATGAGTACTGAGCATCCCCCCAGAACACAGAGAAGCACAATAAAAACTGCTCCCTGTCAGGGGAAATGCTGAAGGAAAGGGCTCCTTTTAGCTACACCGCTTTAGAAATACCTTTGTGGAGGGGTAACACAACATCGACTGGTGGAAGACGGTGCAAACTCCAGCTAGAAACACCAGCAAGTGAAACCAAGCTGAGAGCAGGGAGGACAGCCAGCCAGCCAGCTAGAATCTGCGGGTGTTTACACATGCACACACTAGGGCAGCGAGAGCTTCCCGAAACACTGCTCTCTCCTTGACTTTAGGCTCTGGCTAAATAATGCTGCATTGTTTTGTATAAGGTTCTGCTCTCACAGCCCTGCCGTGGCTCAGAAACAAAGGGGGCTTCATGCAGGACAAAAGGGGACTGTTCTACCTAATGAGGACCAGTTGAGAGGTATGGAGACAGCACCCTCTCACCATTGGATCGAGGGCTGCAAACAAGCCCTATCCTCTGCCTAATGAAGAGCAGTTGAGAGGTGCGAGCGGGAGACAAACAAGAGTCTCTTAGCAAAGAGGGGGCTGGTCTCAAGAGACACCAGCGCTGCCGCTCTGCAAGGGATAGCCCGGGAGAAGGGAACACGTTTAGGTTCATCTGTCACCGTGATGGCTCCTGACCTGCCAACCTCACAGGCCTTGCTCTCTGACCTCCAAATCTGACCTCTCCGAAGAGGCGCTGGTGCTCAGCCAGAAGTCCTCTATTGACTACCTGTCAGAGGGCACCTGCTTAAGGAACCCCATAGAAATTAAAGTCACAAAATGAGTCACAAGGGACTGTTTGAGCTGGGAAGCCAGCATTAGTCCCTGGCTGGTAAACCAATCTCCCTAATTATCTGTCAGAAGAATCTCTCTTCTTTCTATTTTCTTTTCTTTCTCCCTTCCCCCCGCCACCCCCAGCCCTCTCTTCTCCTTGACTCATTATCTTAATCTCATATTAACTGAAAGGATTAAAAGCACCTTGAGAGAGGGGAAAGGGGGAGGGAAAGGCCGAAAAGAGAGGCTTCAAGGCTTCCATGATGGGTCTTTCAGGAGTTCAGGCAAACGGACCAGCAATACCATAAGCCGCAGACCTGCCACGCTGGGTCATGTTTTCGTGTACAGCCCTTGCTGCCGTGATCAAATAGAGTATAAAAGAAAACAAACCCTCAGTGGAGCAGTGTAAACCAAGCCTGTCCAAGGGAGGATGTATGGCTGTTCTTCATTTCCCCACCCTCCTCCCCTGCAGTGTAATTTTATACAGCTGCACTGGAGTGTCTCTGCTGTTTGCTGGTGTTTCTTGACTTGGACATATGGAAAAGGGCTGTCGTGGCACCCAGGACACGACTGTGCTCCAGGAGCTCCTCTCTGCTCCCAGCTGAGCAGGGTTTCGTCACACCAGGGCATCACATGAGGAACAGCATCCTCCCCTTCACTGCTGAGGCTGCAGCCCCATGCCTGAAGCTGACTTCTAAGAGTTCACTGAATGAAGATTTGCGATCTGTAACTGGTTTATTAGTTTTGTTTTTCCTAGACACCATCAAGAAAGGCACAGGAACATCATGATTCACCAGGTCTGGATCCCTTTTTCTCTTTACAATCATAATGCCACTTGCAGCCTCATCTGTGAAACAAGGGATGGGCTGATCCTCCCTCACTGTAACAGGACATAGTTGGGAACACTCTTGTGTTCCCGCTCTTGCTGTAATCAGCAAGGAACAATCCAAAAAGTGGGATTCTTTTCCTCCTACTCTTTTTTTGTCCATTGACATACAGGAAATCACATCAGCTGGACACCACTGACACATCCCAACTTTCCTAAGGTCTAAAGTAGGGAGGTTTCCTCCCTCAAAACTCTTGATCCACCTCTCTCAACCTCGATTAGTGTTACAGCTGAAGTTCATCACTTCAGAAAATTCCAGCACACCCACCTAGAATTTGGGTGGAGGCCGGAGCAATGCTCTCCTACAAATAACAACAGCAGCAACAGATCCAAAATCCCTTCCTGGAAATTGGGACTGCATCTCCAGTGGCTGCATCTCCCACACAAGAGAGAATGCCCTGTTGCATCCAGATTAAAAGGTTCTTCCTCTGGAAAAATGATGCTCTGAAACATCTTAATTCACAACATGGTGAACAAATAGAAAAATAAACCCAAACCCCCAAGAAAAGGCCCTAACCAGGGATGGAATTTTTTCCCAACCCCAGCGGTCACTCTGAGAAGCGAGGCCAGGTGGGCCTGACCGCCTTTCCCCCAAGGATCATATCCAAGGGTTTACAACAAAGCAGGGAATTTTCACATGGGTCTAGGTTTCATCATGAAGAATTTTGCCCTGTGCTACTCCTAACCCCTCCGAAAGCCAGCACTGCATTTCAGTTCTACTTACAAATCTGGCTGTAACCCATTGCTCTGTTAAAAGGCCAAAGATTTAATAGTATGTAACTCCACAGCTAGTCCCATTGGATTCCACAGGATTACTTTTGCGGCCAAGTATTAGCATTAAGTGTGAATAAAGACATCAAACTACGGCCTTTAGCGTTGATGATTCATCAGCAGAATTCCTAGAAGAGAGGGAATCCACACAACAGCCTCATAGCTGTGAAGTGACTTAACTAATATGTTGTTACGCTGATAGGAAAACTGCTTCCACTGGGAGGAATGGGAAAAATCTATTGCCTAGTGGGGAAGCCACTGAAAGTGAGAACATTTCTCGCCCTGTTTCTATGCAAGATAATTATGGGCTGTCAAATACCCCCTTATTCCTTTGCACGGTTGATCATACCAGGAGCCCCAGTGCAGCCAAGCTGGGTTGCTGCTCTTCCACGTCCAAGTGATGGGGGAAAGGAGGAGCTCAGCGAAGCACTGGTTGCTCTTCTCATTTACCTGCAAGCAGAGCTGAGCTCACCCACAGCACCAAGCTCACTCCAGCATGGCTGGTTTAAGCAGGAGAAATGCTTCTCTCTTTCCCTGCCCCAAAACATCACTAGCAAGGCAAATAAATGCTAAAATCCCAGACTTAAAGCACAGGTCCTGGAGCTGATGCTTCCCTCGCACTCAGCATCAGGTATCTCCAGTCACACCAGTCACCCCTTAATGAATCCATGAGGTTTTGGTCTCCTTTTTATTGAGTAAAAACATTTTCTCATGGTCAAGTGATAAAGAAGTTTGATGCAACAGGTAACAAAGGACAAAAACCCCTTAATGAAAAAAACAGTAATGAAAAGACATTTTCCACATATTTTCTCCTTGTCATCTTCCAGGAAACTGATAAAACTGGTTTCAGATGTAGTTTTCATTCAAAATGCAACCATATATCTTTGGATTGAGTAAATGCAACCATCTAGTGCAGGCACTGGGAGAAGGCAGCATGCCCTGCTTAATGGCCCACAGCCGTGAGAAGAGACTGTAACCAAAGCCAGAAAAGAAAGCAGCAGAGTTCCCATTCCCCTTCCCCACTGGCACCTACATGGGAGATAAAGTGTCTCCAAAGAACTGTCTGTGCTTTCATAGGTCTGTGGTTTCACTGACGGTACCTGCTGAGTAACGTTGTTAGCTTTGATGCAAATGCATGCAATGAATTTAGGAACATACACAAGCAGTTCAGCCTCATAAATGGGAAAATCATCCCTGGGGCTTTAGTTTGGAAACATCAATGGGACCGAAAACCAAACAGTGAGCAACGATAACTAATCCCACCTTAACGTAAGGACCCTCCACCTGTTCTTCACAGCTTAGGTTGCCTTTTTTTTTTTTCCCCCATGAAGAACTCGGGGGAAGGATTTTTCTTTATCCTCCCATGAATTTAAATCAGTTAATTTAAAATAAACCCCTTGAAGTAGAGCATTGGGATGAAAGAAGGGAACACCAGCATTACCACACTCAACAGCACCAAAGCTGGGGGAGCCGTGCTCCTCAAAGCCTCGGAAGTATCTTTGTTTCCAACACTTCTCTGTGGATTAAACCCCAAACAAGCACTATTTGCTGCAGCCCAAGGCAGCTTTTCCAAGTGTCTTGTCCGGGCCCAACAGTCTTGTGCACTGTAGCCAGGCAGAATTCAACATCCCCTACCCATCCTAACTTCCCGTGTAATAAAACTCTTTTGGATTCCCATTTGGACAAAAACGGCCAAATTTTTGAAGTTTTCTACAAAGTAAAATGTCTTGGAGTTTTCCACTAGTAAGAAAACCACATTTTTTCTCTTCTGGTAACACCAAAATGCTCTCATGGATGAGAGCAACTCTGCTACAATTTGGTGCCGAATACTGAAGACCACAAAGGCAAGCAGCTCCTCCTCCACACTTCTCTGTGCATCACCGTGGTGGGAAGTCTTTACCTATCCGATGGGAAGTCTTTACCTATCCCTAGCCACCCTACAGAGCCAGGGCCTCCAAGTCCCTTTTGGAAGAGGTACAGGAATCATCCATTCCCTTTAAAGGTCTCTTACACCTTGTGTGGGGTCACCAACCGCACTGCTCACTGTAACAGCAAGAAGTTTATTTACTGTAATGGAGAACACAAGATGAAGCAAAATGCTAGTGCTGAAATGACAAGATCCTAGGCCATTGAAACAAGAGCCTTTCGATGTTATCCAAACAAAACATGAAAGCTAAAGGAAGTCATGCCAGCTTCATCTGCTGGAAAATTTAGTTGAAGATGACACTCTTGGATTCTGACTTTAGTTGAAATCTGTTTTTTCTTTTCAGTGTAGCCTGTTGCATGGAGCGGAGCAGGAAGAAAGGTTGGACTAGTTGTACAGGGAACATGCTCAGAGACCCATGATGCTGTGTTCTGCACTGAATTTTGCCATAGAGACATCAATATACCTTGGAGGGTACCTCTGGAAAAAAGATGGTGCTAAGACCCAAGTGCCTCAGTCCATGCCCACGCTGGCTCCCATCCGAGTAGCCTGGAGGGGAGTAGGGCCACCTTTTGTCTCTTTATACCAGCCTGCATGGAAACGCTTTACTTGTATAATAGCAGTGAAATCACTGCAAATTTTGCTATTTTCAACAGCCAGACAGAGAGAACAATCCAAACATACATGTTTATGTGAAGAGTAACACAGCTTGAAACCCCTTTGGGATGGGCAATGCTGCACATTTTTAAAACCAAGCATTTGTACACTTCCTTCCCCTCCAGTATCTTGAAAATGAGAAAATGCAAAGGATAAAGAAGGAACCAGCAGCAATATCTCTTCCCTGAATGCAGAGTAATGATAAATATATCCCTAAAGTCCAAATTAAGAGTGAAAAAAATCATACTGAGGAGGACAAATGCACAAACTAAGGCATCTCCTGAAGTGTCCACTCAGCCAAACTGTGTTTGGGGCAGGCTGGGTCTCAAGTTTGGTACAGATCAAAAGTCAGAAATAGCAAAGTGTCAGGTTTTGCATGCAATAAGGAAAACAAGCGTAGTTAATACCACAGGCGAGCAAAGCAGCTGAATTAACATCACCTCAACTTACTTACAATGTGAAGCTTCCAGGCTATGTGAGTTGGGTTTCCTGGCCCTAATGTTGCATTGAAATTACTTGTGCAAATGTAACAGGCCAGAACCATCCCCTGTGCTACGACAACATGTCTCCAATTCTGCTTTGGGCTGCACAGCCTGTGCTGTTTGTTCAAGAGAGCTGTAATCAGGGAAATCCCTGACACAGCATCACACGAGGAAGAATTCACTAGAGAACTGAATTGCTGAGGGGCTCTGAGGTTTAAGGGTGACCTTTTGTCTTCTGTCCAGGACCATATGACTCAATGCTCAGTGCCTCAAGAGCCCTAATTTTTCAGAAAAGACAAGTTTCCTGCCCCAGCCATACATTTCTGCATGTTGGGGTCCAGAGTTTCCTGACTCAGGTTCAGCTCTGTGACCAAAGGGACAACTACCATGTTACCATCTGCACTGTGATCTTTCTAACCCTTATTAAGAGGGCTACAAAAATCTACTCTCTGCTTCTGGTACCTCAGAGAATACACACTGCCTCCCTCCTTGCCTTGCCATCGCCTTCCCTCCTCCTTGGACTTCCCATGTCTCCTCCCAGTTAAGAGTCATTGCAGCTGCGGAGCCTTGGCTCAGCTCAGAAGCAAAGCCCCATGGTATCATAGAATCACAAGATTGGAAAAGACCTCTTAGATCACCAAGTCAGACCATTCCTATCTGCCACTAAACCATGTCCCTGAGCACCTCGCCTACCCGTCTGATAAACACCTCCAGGGATGGTGACTCAACCCCCTTCCTGGGCAGCCTGTTCCAGTGCCCAATGACCCTTTCTGTGAAAATTTTCTTTCTGCTTTCTAGTCTGAACTTCCCCTGGTGCAGCTTGAGGCCATTGCCCCTTGTCTTGTCCCCTGTCACTTGGGAGAAGAGGTCAAATCCCTCCTCTCCACAACCTCCTTTCAGGTAGCTGTAGAGAGCAATGAGGTCACCCCTTAGCCTCCTCTTCTCCAGGCTAAGCAACGCCAAGTCTCTCAGCTGCAGCTTGTAAGATGTTCTCCAGCCCCTTCACCAGCTTCAGTATCAGAGCAGACCCCCTAGAGATATAAAAACACACTAATGTAAGAGAAAAATCAGTCTAGAGCTTCAAATATCTTAATAAAAGGGGAAAATCAGGACTCCTGCATAAACATCTGAAGGATGCCTTCAAGCTGCTGAAGCCCTTGTGTCCAAGTCTCCCACCTGCATCCCTTTAGATGTTCCTCCACAGCACTCCTCTTTTTTATTTTGCCCAGACTCCTCAGTCATCTCACTAGTGGAATGAATGATTCATGCTAAAACACTGAAGTAAGTTTAAAGCTAACTTGCAATGTAATAGATCCTCTCTCCCTCCTGGCTCCCTGCGCGGTGCTGGCGGAGGCTCTGGTGCTGCTGCTCAACAGCTGCTGTGCTCCATCTCCGGGGCAGCGCTGCTGCTGCCTCGAGCAAAGCCATCCTTGCTGTACCCACCATTTTTAGCTTAAATTCCACCAACGACCTGCTGAATTGAGGCCACACAAGGTCCCCTGGTTATCTCCAATGCATATGTAGCAGTGAAGTGCTGAAAAAGTGAACAGTTAAATGAGGTCTTGGACTTTTTTGTTTTCCTGTACTTGGTGCCAAACAATTGCTGAGCTTCTTAGCAAAATATAACAAAAAACCCACAACAGGACACGTTCCAAATCAGTCACATAGCACAGCAAATAAATTCAAACACACAGGATTACTCTCCCTGACACTATAAATAATAAAACCAATATACCTAGACTAGAGAATCAAAACGGAGTAAGAAACAAACACGTCTTGAGCCACAGACTGATCCATATATCTGAGTATCTATCATCCCTCTGTCTGCTTTGGCATCTGGCATTAACCAGATTGTGAGAGACGACCTTTAATTTGCTCACTCTAAAGCAAGTCTGTCGTGCCAGAGACTTAACAGATGATATACTCTGGCTCCAAGGAGTCAGCGCTCCGGAGTCTTTGAGCATCCCACTCCAGATCCAGGATAGAGCAGGACTAAGCACAAGCACGTAATACTTCTATCACTCCCCTTCGATCTTTCGGACTTGTATGGTTATTTACTACCTGGTCTGGCTGCTGGGAAATCTGGGGAGGACTTGGAGCCTTCTGCGAGGACCCTCTGGAGTTGTGGTATGCCCCAGGCTATCTCCTGGATTATGGAGTTTCCATTGTGTTTTCTGGGGAAGATGGTGGGGGAGATAAACAGGAAAAGCAATGTCACAAACCCAGCTGCTGTCATGACTCACTGCTCGGCCCCAGCCTTCTCCCTGGGGCAAGGCCACAAGGCTCTCCTCCTTGGCCAGCTGCTGGGAAGCTTGGGCTTGCACCCTCTCCTCCAACACCCACCTGAGCCAGGCACAATGGCAGTGGGGGCCAGCGGGGCTCCCCAAACCCCTCCTCCTTCCTTCTGACCTCACTTGTGATCCTTCTCTTCCCCCAAGCCCGCCTTGGAGGTTTTGTTCTACTCGCTAGGTAGGAGGGGGACTCTTCGATCTGTACACGGAGACGGAGAGAAAGAACATGACGTCCACCCTAATACCCAATCCCTGGGAGTCATCTGCTCTGGCCAGGGATCAAAGGCTCCGTTCCATTTTTAACCGCTGCCCTGCCCCACCTTACTGCTGCAGTGCATCCAAGCATGTTTTCCCATCATTTCATTGTGTGCCAGAGGATAAACAAAAGCCACCCCCTCAGTCCGAGGGAAGGATGCATTCTTGAGAACTGCTAACCCTCCTCTACAGATAAGTGCCTTTCCCACTGCGGGCCGCGACAGCTACTGTAAACCTTGTCCAAGCCAGTTTTCCTGAGCTTACATGACACAACAGCCAGCCAAAGGAGATTGATGGCTTTATTTTTGTCAGGAACAGATATGCAGTTGTTGGGTTTAACCAAAAGGAAAAAAAATAAGGGCTCTGCAGGTGATTGACAGGCAGCAGGAGGGGGGAAAAGAACAGCCCAGAGATACATATAGACAAGTAACATATACAAAGTGCTTAAAAATAATTCCAGTGGGAGCTGATGACATTTGTTTATTAACATCCTGCTTGTGCCTGGCTCTGCAGAATCACGGAAAAGCCAGCAGGGCACACAGAGCCTCACCACACCACCGCTTTGGTCCATAGATGCTCACAAGGGCAGTTTACACCACTGTAACTCTTCCCCCTGGCATGGCCAGGGATGCTCCTGATAGAGAGGGGGATGGAAATCCCCATAGTAGGCAAATGCTGACTTACATGCCCCATTAGAGAACTGCCACCCTCCATGGACTCTCATCTGGGGACCACAATCAGCCCCACAGCTCAGTCTTCTCTGTATCTGGTTCTTCATCTCAACACCACAACTTTGAACAGAACCAATAAAATTTATGCTTGGGCATCTTCACCTTGTTCCAAACCACATCCCACCTATGAGGCCTCTAGAGCACAAAATGGAGAAAGAACACATCCCCCAAGCAACAGGTTTTTTCTTAGGTTTCTTCTGAGGGCCCATTTAGATCCATGATGGGAACATCAAGGGCAGATATCCCAACAGGGGGAGAAACAGAGAGTGTACCAATGGTCTAAATCCATTATCAGACCTGGCAAAGGGTCAGCACCCACAAACTCCAGAATTTTTCTTCTGGGAATACTTCTTTATTTGGTTTCTCTCCACCTCAGTTTCCACAGCTGGAAATGGGGATGATGGTGCAGCCCTGCACTACAGATAGATCACAGACACATTAATAAACAAACGCTTGTAAAATGTGCTCCAGGTTCCATTTAGAACCACTTTGGGGAAGGGGGAGAAAAGCAGTGACGCTATTTGGAACAGAAGGCCCCGTGCTATAATGTCCTTGCTCTGCTTGCAAAACACAAACTGCACATGCATCACAGCTTTGCTGAGAGGAGAGCATCAGAGGAGGAGGTCCTTGCAACGACACATTATTCCTTGTAGAGCTCAGTGCAGATGGAAGATGTCTACATAAAATCACTCTTCTAAATTGGCCCACTGCTTTCCCACCTTCCAAGTTTCTCACACACTGCACATGCCAGGATACTGCCCAATAAAGTTCCTAGCAAGAAGCAAACGGGATATTTCACTCTCGGTCTCATCCAGTTGTTGGCAGAGGCTGCCAACGAGGCTGGCAAGCAGCCAGGCTTTATGGTGCGTTTGTGTGCGTCAGCCACAGATACCTGACTACCAGGAAATGGAGTGAGACCATCAACTCATTACACATAAGCCATCAGATGGTAACAACTTTCAGTTGCTGGTATTGACTTGAGCTGCAGTTGAAAAGGCACTGGTGAGATGAAAGGCTCTGTATCCCATTACTAATCCCCTGAGCTATCCAGTCCCCCAAATTTTGTGGAAGTTTTAAGTTTCACCATGAAATGTTCATAAAATGAAATGCACATTTGTTGCCAGCTCTACTTATTCTTATCCAAGCATTTCCTCAAATTCCCTCCCTGGAAGCATTTGCAGCAAAGACTCTTGGCTGCTGCTGGAGGCTGTTCCTCTGCTCCCACCTCCTGGGAGCCTAACGCTCCCTATTTCTTCTCTCCAAGAACCTGTGGGCACATGGGTACCTGTCAGCCCATGATGGGCCCCAATAGGCATCTATAGAGGAGCTAACATTTCTCAAAGGGCTGTTAAGAAGTTACAGCCTTTCTACAACCACACTGGGGCCATAGAAAGGTCTGGGTCAAACACCTGCAGAATCCCAGGGTCCAGCTCACGCTGCTGGTTGAGGCCACGCTGCCTCCAGCACCCTCTTTCTCACCAGACATGTGCTCTACCACCCACAAGACGGCTGTCGTCTCTTCCACACAAGCAGCAAGTCATGATCGCGTGCGTCATCCATCGGGGAATCTCATTTACTTTTTGGAGGCCCGTGTCATACAGCTGGACTCTGGCAGGAGACTGGGAACAATGTGGGAACACAGGCAGAAACATTCACGTCCCACTGGAAAGCCTATTTTTTTCTTCTTTCCCCAAATCTATCCCACCCCCAAAGAGGAAGGCAAACACAATGCTTTATTAGTGGCAGGGAAATCTCTCACACATTTTCTCCAGCTACAGACCAGGGGGCAAAGCCCATTTAACATTGCTCACATGGCACCAAGCATCTTCCCACCCATGTGAAGGCTGCTTTAAATAAGAAACAGTCCCACTAAATATGGACACGGCAGAAACCAAACTGGTTTAGGGACATTGTTGCTCAAGAGAACAACCTCTTCCCAGGGAGAGAATGAAGAGCAAAACAGCCACAGGAAGAGCAACGGTTGTAACAGAACCGGATGAATATCATTATATGCACTGGGAGTCTTTTTTGGAAGTGAGGCATCCTCCCTTGAGGAAGAGTGAGAAACCTTCTGATAGCTGTTCAGCAAAGTGCTGTGGTCATTCGGGGGAATTCTGCACATGCCCTAGGAATGAGCCACTGCCCGTATCCACAGGCACATCCCCAGCTCTCCAGCTTCTCCCTGAGGACTCATAGCTGAGTGAGCTCCGGTACGGGAGCCCTGGCCCTCCTTTTCCAGGGAGACTTCCCCTCAATAGCGCTCAGGAACCAAACCAAATCCTTCCTTTTT
The DNA here is from genome assembly GCA_013389865.1 of Piaya cayana. Classification (NCBI taxonomy): domain Eukaryota; kingdom Metazoa; phylum Chordata; class Aves; order Cuculiformes; family Coccyzidae; genus Piaya; species Piaya cayana. The sequence goes on from WAAB01004965.1 coordinate 235,758, forward strand.
CTCCACACCCCTGTGCTGAAAGCCATTCTGTGGTCACGGTGTGTCTATAGATGCTGATTTCATGGTTAAAAATACTCCACACAAATTACAACAGCTTGGGATGCCTGCAGGCAAGTGGGCAGAGCTGATGACAACACTGAACTGAAGTTGCCATAAACCAAGTGTTGGCAGGCTGACTGATGGGACAGTCACTGGAAGATGCCAGACTCTCCCTCCCTTGTCCGCAGTGCACTCATGTAAGCCGTCCCTGCTCTGGAAGAGCTCATCACTGCTTACTCTCCATGCCACTACTCTGCCTGTGTCCCCTCAGCCTCCCCATGGTCAGATCTGGCAATAATGAAGCTGCAAGATGGATCAGACAGAACCAAATCATTTGGCCTGGAAAAGATCTTTAATACTACTGAATTCAACCGCTAACCTCGCACTGCCAAGACACCAGTGAACTATGTCCCTAAGCACCACATCTACATGATGTCTTTTAAACTCCCCCTCCTTCCTCCATCACTGCCATGAGCTGCCTCTGCCAATGCTCGACAACCGTTTCGGTGAAAAAGATTTTCCTAATATCCAGTCTAAACCTCCCTTGGCGCAACTTGAGGCCATTTCTTCCCATCCCATCACTTGTTACCTGGGAGAAGAGACCAGAACCCACCTCACCACAAACTTCCTTTTGGGGAGTTGCAGAGAGCAAGGAGGTCTCCCTTCAGGCTCCTCTTCTCCAGGCCAAACAACCCCCAGGGCCCTCAGCTGCTCCTCATAAGATCAACAAGTTGATCCAAAAGGAAAGTTTTTCTTCTTCAGTGGTGGGGCTGATTTTCCACTGGATGGCAGTGAGAACAGCAGGGAGACACTGGAAGTGCATGATGGAGCGGGGGGAGAGGTTATGTTATGGAAAACTGCATCCTTGGGGTGCTATCTTGCAACCATCCAAAACCAACCTAGAACCTATGTGTCCATCCCTTACTCCTCCTCTCAGCACTGCTTTCTTAGCCCCTCTCTTCTGTCGGCATGAGTACCCAACAGGCCAAGCATCTGTATGGACACACAGATCGAGCCACAAATAAGAACAATTACCTTTCTTCAAACTTTATAATTTGGTTTTGGAGTAAAGTCTCAACTCTGTAACAATTCAGGCAAATATTTAACATAACTTTTAAGCCTAATTCAGTGCCAAAGCAGCCAATGGGGTTCTCTGCCTTGATGTCAAAGATGTTTAGAACAGCATTGCCCTACAGACTTCAAAAGGAGCCTTGTGCCTCCCCCTGTTCAACTGCTCAGCGTGTTAAGCTATGGGTATGCACATCTGCATGAGGTCAAAGCCAAAGACAATACTCTCGGAGCAATGATATCAGTGTCTGGCCCAGAGAGCGGAGTTGCACTCCTCCAGTGGTCATGGCATTTCTCTGCTTCTCCGATAGACTTGTGGCTCCTTGTGGAAAAGCCATGGTTCCACAAACATTTCTCTCGGTGGTAAGCCCAGCTTATCCCATCGCACTCCCCCTCCTTCTTCCATCACCAGCCACTCACTCCCAAATCCCGTTCACCCCTCAATTATGCCAATCTAACTATTTATGGAGCCACATGGTGAATCAGCCAAGGGAGCTGATCCTGCAAAAAAATAAAATAACCTTGCAGAAAAGGAAAGAGAGAGAAAATAAAAGGCGTTCAGTAAGAAAGGGCCTTAACAAGAACTGCAAAAATCCATGGGGCAAGCTGGATTTCTGACGAGTAACTCAGTATTGCAACTACTGCCCTCACATCTGGTTACTGTTATCCCAGCGCAAGCGAGGTTCCGGATACCGGCACTACAGGGGCTGAGGCATAATAACGCGTGGCACTTGGCTTTTCTGCTCCTATTAGGGCTGATTACAACTGTCTGAATTTCAGTGTTGTTGATCATATCTGGGGGGAGGGAAAAGGGGACTTTCAAACTGCTAAAAAGAAAAGACCTGGGAAAGGTTTTCACAATGAGCTTTCAAACATCTCATTTTAAGTACCTTGCAGCTACACTTTCCCAATCTGATTATCCAAGGGGGTTATCTTCAGGGAAAAACACTGGGCTCATAAAATCCTGAATTAATCCATACAGGTAAAGGGGGATGTCTGGCACTGGAGTTGAGCAGAGCTTGTAAAGAAATCACCAAAACAGCTTTTTAAAAAAGCTTATTTCTCTTTGCATGGAAAAGCTTGAGACAAACATGCCCCTCTGCCCCTCAACCCCTCCTCTACATTCCCTTATTCTTCTGCAATTTTTGGAGTTATAACGCTGGTAAAGGTGTGAATTTGCGTTTTAGAGCCTGAAGCCTTCTCTTACCAAAGACACAGTTCTGCTCAGGTGCTGGTCCATCATTATTGTCCCACCTCACTCGGTGGGTGCATAACCAGCCCTCTTCACAGTAGGCAAATCTCCCTCCTGCTTGGAGTTGGCAGGAGGAATCTGGCTGTGGAAAGACAAGAGCGGAAAGGCGGAAGAAGGGAATTTCTGTGTTGTGGGACATTTCCAATTTACTGAGTTTGATCTCCAAGTTTTCGTGGTCGCGCTGAACAAGATCATGTTTGAGTTTCACAAATGACTAGAAAGGGAAAACTTGTTTGTTCTTTTTTTTTCCCAAGCTCAAAGGGTTTACCACGGAAATCTATGGCTACAACACAAACATCACGCAGCCAGAGCAAAGGAACAAGCCGAAAAACACCACCACATATTATCTTCCACAACAAACACGGGTTAGCAGGAAGCCACAACAACAGGAGGCAGTGCACAGTGGTGGTCTCCACGGCTACATGATAATCAAAAATCAGAACATGAAAACACAATGACCACAACAAACAAGCAGACTAAGACAAAACAAGCTCAAGAACAAACCCATCACCACACGTCACAGCAGAGATGACTGCTACAGCCTGCAGCATCTCCATCATCTACAGGCACATCAAGCCACTGTCAGCCAAATCCAAAGCACATACCAATTCAAATCTCTTCCCAGTAACTGATCTCATATGGCCAACCCAGAAATCATCCAATCTTACAACAGAATTACAGCGAGACTCTAAGGCATATACAACAATTATTGTATAAAAGGGGAAGAAACACACGGCCTACAATAGCAAAGCACTTTCTATGATCTCTTAAGTTTCACCAGGGCCTTTGGCCATGACTGCTCAACCTTGAAAATTAAGGACACATCAGTCTAAGTGGAGAGATGCTCCTTGTTTTCAAGTCTGTGTGCCTTGGGATTTCGAGGAGAGCTGGGCAACACAGCCAATTGGGAAAACTCCTGAAGAAAGTAGAAAACCTGCAAGCTAAGTATGGAGACCACCTCCAGACACAGGAAAGGAAGACTGGATACAGCAAGGCTCACCAGTTGTGCAAAAGACTTCAAATTAACATCCACTGGGGCTGATGAAATAAGCACACATGTAGTGATGAATAACTGGAAGTGAAGAGAATGAAACATGGTTCCCTGCAAGAGGACCATAAATAGCAAATGGTGAGTCAAAACAGAGAGTCTGTCTGTGAAATATTTTAGATGTCTGGATAAACATAGAATTTTAAGAGTAATCACAAAGAAACATGAAGTCTTTGTATACTGTTAAAATTATAATTTGAGGATTGATCAAAATGGAGGGTTGGAAATAGCATAGTTAGAACTCTATCACCTGCTGAGTCTTGATGGTGGAAGAACCATGGTGCATGAGAGCTACCACCAAGGCATCCAAACTCACAATAAAGCTTTCTTCCCCACAGGGAAAACAATAATTTATTTGAATGGCTTTCTGAATTACAGTTTATCAATGCAATTTTACTGGGTTCTGCAGAACGTATCCATTTAACCCTTCATGAAAAGTCTTGCTAACTCCTCTCCACAACATGGCCCTGTCCTACTGCAGGACAAGGGTGATGTGTCGCAGCAGCTCCTGCTCAGCACTTCCCAGACTCAAAGCCTCCCTTTTCCATTTCCATCAGCCAGCCAGTGGTAAAGTCACTCAACTGTTGATTAAGAAGAACAATATGTATTTGAGCCATCAGAGTTAATTTATTGTATCAGTTAGGACTTGAGCTTGCATCAAAGCCATGAACACATGTGGCCAGTCTGCTCTGGCCCCACACAAAAACAAAACACAAAATCTCTTCCCTGGCCTTTGATAAAGCAGACAAAAGGTCAAAACGGTCCAGTAACCTGTACAAACTTTCCCTTTGCAAGTTCAGTCAAAGAAAATTCCCTGACACTAGAAACCAAGCAGCTCACACTGTGCCAAGCCTGGAGAGTGTGGGCAGCAACCCAGAGTCTGGCTCACCCATTTCTTCCTCCTTAAGGGGCTGGGAGTGTTGATGTGACACAAAAGGCAGCAATGGTTGGCTGGTCTCCTCCTTTACACTCCAATACCACATCCTTATTCTCATTACTTGTGCCTTCCACCTGCTCTCGAGTTTCATTCTTTCCTTCTTCCTTGCCCCAGACCCCTCCTGCCTAGGAGGGACATGGCTCATGTTGGCAAAAGAGACCAAGAAGAGGCTGTCTTTAAAATGCTCAGTATCTCACAAAGTTCACTGCACTGTCCACAGCCTAATCCCAGGCCCCAGCCTGACCCTAGCAACCAGGTCACCCGCTCCAGGGCACTTGCTGGAAGTTCTCCTCCATTACCAGAGAGACTCACAGCTCCACTGGAGATCATCAAGTGCAGCCTCAGCAGCAGAGCCTGGTCCCCTCATAGCAGCAGCTCATTCACAGCTGCAGGGATGGCCACAGCACACTCTGCAGGTTGCACCTTGTAGGGAAAGCACCAGTCCCACTTAGTGGATAAGCTGGGAAAGTTCTCAGCTTGCTTTTTCTGCAGACAGTAATAAACTCCCAAAACATCAGACATAGTTTAAAGCAAGGGAGCTAAAATGCAACCAAGAGGCTTTCAGAGCAGCCTCGTTAATACAGCTAAGCATTTGTTAAACATTTCCTTTATGACCTCTGGTTTTATGGAGGTTCCCAGCTATAGATGCCAGCCAAAGGTCCAGAACACACGCTGGACGAGTTGGTGGTGCAGAGCAGGCAGCGAAAGGCAGCCGTGGCACGGATGGGAGATGAGATCACACGAAGGCAGTGCCAGCAGCTCAGGATCCTTGCGTTCAGCTGCTGGCTTGGCAGCGACGTCTGCTGTAAGCGGAAGCTGCTCCTTGCACCAAATCTCCACTCACTTGTTATAACAAACAGTTAATTTGATTTACCTCTCATCTAGACTGCCAGTATTTTAGGGCAGGGCAAGCTGTCCGGGACAAAATCATAATCCAGGCTTGTAAATGAAACGTGGCACAAAGTCAGCAAGGTTGAGTCAGCCATACCGCTTTATGTGGCCATAATGAAACTTGGCCAAGGAAGGCTCAGGTGCTGGAAGGCCAGAACAAGGGATAAAGGTCAAATGATTTTTCTGAATGAGATTTCCAGGTGGTGGAAGAGGTGCAATTATTTAACTAGATTTGCGTAAATGTTGTAACAGAAGTCATTTGTGTAAGGAAAACCAGGGCAAGTGGGTTGGGATTTAGACACAACTCCATGCCTCTCTGCAACCTGGTTGGGCCACATTTCCCTGGGGAAGAGATCCCAGCAAACTGGGCCAAGTCCTCAACCTGGGCAAAGCCAGAGATCTGAGGCTAAGTTTCAGTTTAAGGTCAGGGCTCATCCCACCTGCAAATTCTAGCAGAAATGCCAAGATCCTGAACCCTCAGAAACAAACTCACCAAAGGCCTCCTGCAGACAACCATGGCAGGGTGTTCCTCCCCTAGGAGGAGATGGCAGCAGCATGGACTGATGCTTTTCCCTTTATAATCAGAGAAGAAACAGTTCCAGAGAGGACCAGACAATCTGTTCTACATCAGACACTGGTGGAAGGTCACAGCTCTCAGCACCCTGAATCCACCTGCTTTCACTCATCCGAAAAAAGGGAGCCCAAAGCAACACCTTGGATACAGAGATTCCCACAGCATAGATGTTTCTGCAGAGCCAGGTGCTTTACTCCCAAGCTGGCAGGTGAGAAACTTGGGTGTTTTCACAGCTAAAATGCTTACATCCCTTTTTAATACCTATTTGCCCAACTCAGCCTTCTCACTTTGGCCCATCATGACAATATACAGCAACCAGCAGGATCTGGCCCAGTAACTTTTTGGGACTGATGAATTAGATACAAATGCCAATATTGGAACATGTAGGGCTGTACGCTACATGACTATTTCACCTCTTTGGGGTTCTTCAGGTTAAATACTGATGCAGAATATGAATAAAGGAAAATCTCCCTTCAGTCTCTCTATCTGGAATGCACTATTTTTAGACGTCCTCCTGCCACTTGCAGCTTTATAATATAAATGATTGCTCTGGGCATCCTGGAGTAAAACAAATTAATTTTGTTTTAAAAAAAAAAAGCGATTTGCAGGGACTTAGTAACAGCCTTTGACAGTCAAATAATTCAGGGCTCAGAGTCCCCAAGTGCCCATTGACACAAAAGTCAGAGCTGGCTTCCAGTGCATGAGAACTCCGAAAGGCACAGAATAATCCCGTAAAAACATGTTTTTTCAACCTAAATAAATGACATCCTGTAATGCAAAAAAACAAGTTTTCAAACTTACACACATCTGCCCCATTCCTCCCCTCGCTCTTACTCTCCCTCTTCCAGAAAATCTATTTATTTCTCCCGCTGGCCTCGGGATGTTTTGGTGCTTGTTTATCTACAAACACATCCACTTATAGATTCAGGAGATCGAGTGATTAGACCTGTGTGAATTTTTTTCACGCTGTTTTTTTTTTTCCCAAAAAAGAAGTCTTTCAGAACTACAAACACATCAAAAAAGCATATTATTGACTTTGGAGTTGCACAGTTTCATTTACTGCAAGATCCCAAACCATCAAATGAGCAAATTTCAACACATTTTCATTGAAAAGGTTACTTTTTTTTTTCTTTTAATAGCATTAAATGGTATTAAAATGTTAACATTATTGCCACTGTACCAGACACAAAAGAAAATTCATTCCCCTTTGAATGCTTTTCATTTTCATTCAAAATGAATCACCACACAAGTTTTTTTTTGTTTAACCTGCTAATATATTTAATTATTTTATATAGCGTCTTAATTCTTTGTCTAGTGTTGCTCAACTATAAAACATAAGTAGAAGGCATTGGTTCTGAACTCTGAGTTTGCCAAAGAACAGGCATTGGAAAAGATATTAATTAAGAACATGGAATAGCATCTCAACCTTTACAAATGAGTTGCACTGCTGTAAGTTGCTCCAAGTCCTCAACAGAAGTAAACCAGGCAGGTGATCCTATCAGCAAGGGGGAATCCTCACTGCTAAGATCGAGACATGACTGATGGATTTGGCATATACAGTTATAGCAGGCAAAGATCCACACCCTGGAACCACCCCAACCTTTGCTACAGCCTGCAAAGTGCAGCGCCAGTAACAGAACAAGGCTTGTCATAGAATCATAGGATTGTTAAGGTTGGAAAAGATCTCTAAGACCATCCAGTCCAACCATCAACACAATCCCACTGCACCTCCTACTATGTCCCAGCGTATCACCTCAGCACACTTTCTTTGAGCCCCTCCAGAGATAAAAACTCCATCCCTACCCTGGGCATCGTGTTCTGGTGCTTCATCACTCTCCTTAAAGACATTTTTCCTAATATCCAGTCTAAACCTCCCCTGGAGCAACTTGAGGCCATTTGTGGTGGATACCAGGCTGGAAAGGAGCTGGCAGCACACTCTCATCATGTACAAACCATTTAGTCCAAAGAGCGTGCCCAGCAGATCAGAGAAAATTATTATTTTCCTCTACTTGTCACTAGTGAGACCATATCTGGATTAGAGCCTCCAGTCTTTGGCTCACCGGGTTCACAGCAGGTGGCAGGAGCTGGGGAGAGGCAGTCTGGGCAACCAATGTCTCAACCATTTATGATCCTTTCATGTGTATTTGGAGATACAGCATCAACACAGAGCTCAGCAAATAAAGTTAGGGACCCAACAGAGGGACCTAGGACAGGCTCCAAATGTGGAAACGGGGGAGGGGAAAAAAAAAAGCCAAAGAATGTACTATTGAAAACGATGTTTCAATTAGCACTGGGAACCAGCAACTGCATGACATGCACAGAGCACATGGGCTCTGCACGCAGCCAGGATCGCGGCACATGAGGGAAGATGAAAGTCACAACAAGCAGCATGGCACAGGGTACTTGTCAGGGCGCCTGCAGCAAGTTGGGGACAGGCGGCACGTCACAGCACCGGGCAGAAAGCTCAGCAGGAGCTCCTCTGGTGTGCACCTTCCCTGTTCCCCTGCTCTTTTGGGCTTCACCTGCACAAAAAATGCATCCAACTTTGCCAACTGTGTTGAACGATATGGAGAAGCTCCTGCCTTTGATTTTATTGCAGTCTCTGCCCTGCCCCTTTTTAAAGGGCATCAGGAATTTTTGAAGCCAGAGGTTCTTGGTTTTCTTAGGCCTCTCATCCCTTTTAATTCTGCCATAATTGTGGACAAACCCCAAATCAATACAAGTCTTCCTAATTTAAATGCTACTGGATCAGGGTCTTTTGAGCTCTTCCACTAGATGTGTCGCTGGGTGGAAAAAAAGACGAAGAACAAAGGTCAGGCACAATAAGAGACAAATAATGACATTTTCTCTTTCTTGAATTCAAGATTGGGAAACTTCAACCATATCCTCAGCTGGCAGAAAAGCAGAGAAATACATGTGTATTTTATCAGAGAGGTGTCTGTTTTCCGTCGGCTTTCCAAATAGCCAAATATCATCAAAACAACACCCCCCACTCAAACACAAAACCTTGCAGCTCTACATGCCTTTGATCCAACTCCCTTCTGGCCTTAGAAATGTGGGGATTGCTACCTCTTACTGATCTGCCTATCAGCCTTGCTCCTGCATCCATATACATACAGATGTTATCTATCCGTCACATACTGTATGTGTCTAAATACACACGATTTTCTTTCTTCTCTTTTTCATTACGAAAGAGATAACAGGTAGGCAGACAGACGAACACATGTAGAACATTAGCTCTAGGTCCCTGTAAGCTTATCTTATCAGTTCAGTCTAAATCTCCACTCGCAGCCTTTTTGCTCTGAATCGCAAGCAAGCTGAAGCTTTAATTTGGAAAATGTGGCATTGGGAAGAGAACTCTGACATTTGGCTTAAGAGCTCAAGAGCAGTGCTCTCAGCTCCCAGCCACCTCGCTGCTGAAACCACAGCCCCAAGAAAAGATGAAGCCACCCGTCTGTCTGTCCCCCGAAATCTAGAGGAGAAATAAAAAGGTTGAAAGGGAAAGAAACAACTTGGGATAAAATGGGAAGTTTTACATCTCGCAGGAAGAATGCTGCTGAAAATGAGAACCATTTGAAAGCTCTGGGGGTTATAAAGTGGAATTCCCACTCATACAGTACACAAGAGTTATTAAGTGTGTATATGAGACTCCTGTTTTACTTCATGTACATGATTATTTTATACAGGGAAGTTTGGAAAGAATTATAGCCTGAGGCCAAGCCAAGAAGCAAGATGAGCAGCAGCAGCAGCTAAAGGAGAAAGGTTGAGCTGGCAGTGGAGAAGCAGCCGGCCAGACAAGGGTTATTTATAGTGCCTGGAGCATGGGAATGTTAATTGAAATCAATCAGTGGCCATGAGGACACTAAGTTGGAGTGTCAAGCTAGAGCAATTAAAAAGCCCATCCCAGGGGACTATGAGCATGTCCTGACTTTTTTTTTTTTAATGGGATGGAGATTAAACAGTCATTCACTTTGGAGTGAGGAAGACACAAGACGGTTCCACTGTCTAAGCCGGGAACTGAGTCAGACTCTACTACTGTTTAAAGTCACCCACTGGTAGCACAAACAACTGCCCTTTCCCTCGCTGGATATTTCTGACGGGAAAATGGTGGGTAGAGGACTTAGATAGTGATGTAGCATATAGAAGAAAACAGCCAAATTGTCAAAAAGGGGAAGAATAATTGCTTTAAATTGTATTTAAATCTCATTCCCTCCCCTGTTTGGCAATGGTGAAATTTGGTAGCTCTGACATCTGACCCAGGGCAGACAAAGGACATCCAAGCATTTAAGACATCTTTTACTCCGCTGTTGTTGTAACTGATTGGGTCATAATTAAGTAAAAATTGTATTAAAATAAAAGCGGGGACACTGGAGAGTCCTTCAAGGGGTAACAGAGAAGAATATTTGTCCACTAGGGTAAACGACCTTAAACTGATAACAACGAAGAGAGAGTTTGCACATCGAGTGGCTGCACAGAGGGGGTGGGTGGTACCTCAGGCCTTGCCAGGTGCCAGGTGAATAAAGTAGAAAAGGAAACATCAATGCTTTAAGAACCAACATCACCACCTTGACTAAACTGGATATCAAAACCAGCTTCGGCAGCAAATCAATCTGAAATCAGTGCAAGTGAAAAAGGAATCAATACGTTTTTTGATTGCGCCGTTTAAATTGTTGACAAAACGCTTCCCATGTCTTCGCCTTCAGCGATGTGAGGCGAGCGCTCTGTTAGCTCTGCGATAAGGCCCCTGTGTGCTTTGTGTCCTTTTATTTATCAGGGAGATAAGCCCTGACTGACGAGGTTACAGATATTGGGAAATCCACAAACAGCCTTTTAAGTGCTGCTGGAAGCAGGAGGACAGAGGCTCAGCTGCACCTGGGTTGTTTGGAAAGAGCAGTTACTAGACTCTTCTTTGGAGGACCCAGCAAATGGGCTGCAGGAGTCCCGAGATAGGATCTCCTCAAAACCAAGCTCACTCCATGTTTTAGAGAAAATCTTTGCTCACTTCAGCTAAACACAATTCACCAGTTTCTCACAAACACTGAACAAGTCCTTCAGCTGTGAAGCCACCATCCACTCATACAAGAAACCCCCAAATTGTGAACATCTTTTGTGTCCGTCCAACCATGCCCCCCCCCAAGATGTTGGGTTCTTTTGCAATTTTTTAATTTATTCTTAAAAGAAAATTTCTGTAATGTCTGCAAGTATAGTTTTCAATCCTAGAAAGGGTTATATTAAAATAAAAAGTGAGGACACCGGAGCGCAATGCATCAGGCAAAGGAGAAGAATATTTGGCCACTTGTGCAAAGGACTTTAAATCCTAGAAAGGGTTGAAAAGGAACCAGATTAAACCCTGTACGGCTTGCAGCTCCATCCCTGGGAAAGCTTATCCTTTACAAACTAACACAATTTCCTTTGAACCAGAACCTTTAACAGAAAGGAAAGCCTCTTCAGAGCCTGCCTGCTCTGCCTTCACTGACCCCATACTAGGAACGTGCCTGCCCTGAGTCCCCAGGAACACGCAAACATTGGCCATGACAATCACCTCTGGATCGTCTCTCCAGCACAGCTGGATCCCTGCATGCCAGACCTCAGCAGTGGCCAGCGCTTTGTACATAATTAACCCTCCTGATGTTGCAACTTCAAGGAAGTTCAATCCAACTGCTTGGCAGTAAAACACCCAGAATCTGCTGACACCAACAAATTACCCGGCAAAGAAAGCGTCAGGATTTTAGGTTCGGCAACAAAGGGTGATTCTTTTCTTCCGCCCACACTTTGGAATTTGGATGATGCTGTTGACTCAGTTGCGTTGCTCCTGCTCGTCACGGCAGGCTCACCCAGCGACTTTTTATCAAGGTGCCTGCCCCAAGAAAGCAGGTGCACAGAATGCTTCGTAATGCAAATGCAGCACTAGATAGAAAATTTGGGCTCGGGTTCTCAGATGTTTGCTACACAAGTGCTTTAATATAGATTTTTTTTTTTCCCAATACTCAGCAGCGACTGAATTGAGAACAACAGAGTGCAACTTGGCATTGCCTGCGCCAGGATTCCTAGGACTGAGTCAGCAAAACAGTTTGTGGCAACAAGAATAACTCATGTGTTACAGCTAACCCTGCTCTTCTGATCCTTAAGGAAAGTCTATTTGCAGCAGATAAGTGCACGCATGTACGTACGTGTGCGTGAGAAAAGAAAACCTCTCTGACAGAGGTTTCTGTAATTAAGCTGGGGTTTGTTGTGCTGTGGCACCCCCACCTGCTACCCCCCGGGCCACCCAAGTTGTAAGCTGTTTTGTTGACTCTAGGCGGTTCCGTTTTCTTCATAAGCAGGCTAAATTACAGAGGAATTTTCATATGAAAATCTTCCATTTGAAGAGATTTCCAGCACCGCAGGGACAGTCAAGCTCAATGTCTGCTAGCAGAACATGAGAACACACGTGATTTTGAGGGCATATAAAATAAGTAGCGTGTTGCTCTGTATGTGTAAGTGCAGGCAATGGGGATTGAGTGGAGAAAATCAGTGCATGGTAAGAAAAAAGCAGAAAATTGCGCAGTTGACTGGGAATCGTCAGATTGCAATTGAGTTAATTTCAGACCAATTTACTTCTCCAAATCTTTAAATCATGTTAGTTTTACATCCAAGACCAAGGAACTGGCACAGACACAGAGGGCAGCACCACCTCTGTGTTATTTCCTCCTGAGGATCCCGAGACATCACTGTGGGATTGTTTAACAGCAGCATGTGCAGTATTTCTCCCTGGTGCTGAGGCACAATGAAAAGGACAATGCAAAATCTCTCATCCTGGGATTACCTGATTAACATCCACTACACCAAGTGAAGGACTTTGACCTGGCCTTTCTGATTGTCCTCCAGCGCTGGATCAGGAGTTTAGGATCACCACACCATAGATGTCCTTGCATATCTTCTTTTTACCAGAGATTTAAAATCAATCTCAGCAAAGAAAGGGGAATCAGGATGTTGGTTTGCCCAATAGCTCTAAGGAGACACCCAGGTATCTGGAAACACAGCAGTGCATGGAGATCCATGCTTGGGCACATGCCAGCCCCAGAGCACATGCTGCACCACCAACCCACACCTGCATCCAGCACATCTTAGATTTATGACAGAATCACAGAATCACTAGGTTGGAAAAGACCCACTGGATCATCAAGTCCAACCATTCCTATCAGTCACTAAACCATGTCCCTCAGCACCTCATCCGCTCATCCCTTAAACACCTCCAGGGAAGGTGACTCAACCATCTCCCTGGGCAGCCTGTTCCAGTGACACACACACACCCCCCCCATCTACCTATATATTTTGGTCAGGAAACCAAGGCAGAGACACACAAGTGCTGGGCTTCATCCCAGTAACTTAGTGCAGATGGATCAGGATATTGCAGGAAATTCTAACACGGGAATTCACCTGCCAGCAGCTGTTTTGCAAACCTTATTTTCAGAGAAAGACCTATCTTGCAAACAGACACTTTCAGACACACTGCTGGTTGCACAAGCTGAACTCCGTGCTACACTATCAATACGCTTTGTGTATTTTTGGGGCATGATGTATAAACATCTCCAGCAAAATAGCCTTTGTTTAAGCTTGTTTGCCAGGTGATGCTCCCCGCTTCCTTGCTTAGACTTCTGAGAAAAGTACATTTAAATGGGGGGGAGAGATCAACTGATGCACTGCAGCTTTAATGCTTTGCCCAAGCAACCCTCCCAACTCAGGATTCAACATCCCCAACAGTCGAGAAATGGCAGAAGTCCTTGTAAAAATATCACAGGTTCAGAGAAAGGCGCCAGAGGCAGTTGTTTGACCTCTGTTTAGGAGATGTCCTCGTTCTGGGATGTCCTTCCTCTACCTTGGCACTAAAATAGGTCCTTTCAAAGCCTTTTTGACTACTGCGGTGATTTGATGCCATGTTTCTCCAGGTATTTGGGTATTGCCTGCTACAACAATGCTGGTTTACATCACAGGGAATACCAGCAACCTGACTGCAAGAGCAGCAGCCTGCACAGCTTGGCTGAGAGCACACAGCCTGGGTACAGCCTGCTTCGCTACCCATGCAGTCAAGATCAGGCTAAGGGGAAAAGCTGGTCTCAAGATTCTCCCTCATTTGCTGAGGCACCACAGAGCTTCCCATCCCTCCAACTCTTGAGACCATCTCATGCTCAGAACAGTTTGATCTGAGCACAGGTTTGGGTCTGCACACAACATCAGATATGTCTTAAGTGTGATGGGACAGATTCAATTATGTGACATCCTCCCCACGGACACTATTTCATGTAAGTGAAGGGGCTGAATATGAGCAGTAACCTCAAAGCAGGTCCTTACCACCCTCCCAGTTTCTTTAGGTGCCCAACATCTGATGTGCAGGATCAAGCTTACCCAGATGAGCCTCCTACTTGAATCATTACTGAGCAGTAGCTTGAAGGCCACACCCCCAGATCACCTCCTAGTATCACCATCTGCCCTGGTGTGTGCCTCTAGACAACTGCATCCACGCGAGCAAGGTGCAACCCCTGCCGTGACTGACACGTAGTCCTCCTGCCCCAGCCCTCAAAGCAGAGCAACCGGTGTTGTTGGCTAGAGGGGAAAGGCTCCCAGCAACACAAGCACAAGCAGAGTAACCTGACGCCCACGGTGGCAGGCTGCCTGCATTCATACCATGCCTCTCCCTTCTTACCATGCCAAAACCAGCAGGATCTCTCTCATAAGCACAGGGGACCACAGTGGAGTGATGCCAGAGAAACTCCTTTGCATGTCTAAGACCTAAGTAAAGTTAAATAGCTATTAAGACCTCAAGACAGAGGTCTGATGAAAATGGAACATCTCCTGCCACCAGAAATGGCAGGCTCTGGCTTTGGGATTTGCTCCTTTTACTGGAAGGACAAACAGTGGTTGACCACAGACACAGCTAACTTACCCCAACCTCCAGCGTGCCAAAGGCTTTCCTTTCCCATAAAGATACTTATTGCGTTGTAAGGCTTTGGAAACAGGCAATAACAGAGAAAAAGTGGCAGGAGAAGGTTAATAGACTATATTTATGCAATCGTTTTCTCAGGAAACTCTGTCCCTTCAGCACAGAGGGACTGGAAGCTGATGGACACTGCACAGACTTGTCCCCCCAAGGACACCAAGGTCTGCCCAATCCCCACAGCAAGGAAATGCCCAAGAACAGCACCAAGATTTATTGCAGAACTATATTCATTGTTTCTCAAAACTATGAGTCTCTTCATTCATTCATTCCCAGCCTAGTGATCCCTGCAGTCCCCAGCCCAACCATGAGAACCAATGGTCACCCAACCCAGCACACACTCTGGCACTGGGAGTATTACACTATTGTCTGCCTGTAACTGGGGAATCGAGACCCTCTGCTAAAACCTCTTTCTTCTTTCTGCAGATAGGGCACACAAAACATCTCATAAAGCTGAAGCCCATGATCGCCTTGTGTTTATTTTGCTCGAAGCTGGAGCCAGTGGTGTCCAAGACACTGTCTAACACACTAGATTTCAATGAGAGGTCTTTGGGAATGACCTAGAAACTCCCTAAAAGCAAGATAATGTATGGGAAGAGAGGAGAACACAAAGGACAGTCAAAGTGAGGGCCTGCTGCTAGAATAAGTCAGGGAATTCAGCATCTCACAGCATAAATCTCAGTCCAGGGACAGGGTTAGGCAGGGGGATAGTTGGGTTCACTCCTTCAGGAGGTTTTTGGCTTCTGACTTTTCCCTGAGGCTTATTTCCCTCCTGCGGTCAGGGAGGGTGCACACACAGCAGCAGGCCCAGCAGCACAGCATCCCAAGCAGGCAGTACGCACACTGCCCACTCCGCAGCATCCATCACCATGGGGGTGAATTATCACCAACGTCTGACCAGGCAAAACACTGCAAACCTCTCTCAGGGGACAGATCAAAGGCAAAGCAGTTTCTCTGTCCTGGTCAGGGGACACTCACGGACCTTTCAAGGCACCCAGAACACATCACGGGTCAAATTCTGGAGTTCTACTTCATTTCAGGGGAGATTTTTAGCCGAGTAAGGATTTAAATTAAAGCGGTACCAAGGCTCCAAGTGTCTGCCTCTGGACCACGCTGGGATGGCTCTGGCTCAGTCTAGCGGTGGGGTGGAGGCAACAGAGCAAAGATTCACCTCTGCCCCAACCTTGTGCTCTCACCAGCATTTCCCATTTCTGTCTCCATGTTAGGAAACAGCTGAGTGACCCTTTGGAGGGACAAACCCCTGAATTTTACGCCTGAAGGACAAGTCCTTTCTCTCCCCACAGTTCCCTCCCACTTCCTCCCTCCTCCCTGAAAGATAAACGACTTTGCTGGAGGAAAGGGTGAAATTTCATCCCAGATCAAAACCCATGAGCAGAACACCCACTTGACGGTTCGCAGAATACGTTTTGCATGCAAATATCATACATGCAAAGTGAAAATGAGTCATTTCACAGCAGCTCTGGCTCTAGGCACTGAGTGACTTCTCCTCTGCGACTCCTACACTTGTCTGCTTCTCCTCATTCACCAGCTCTGTCCCTGTCAGCCCCAGCTCCTGTGGTTTCCTCGGCCTGTTTGCCTGCTTAGGCTCCAGTCACTTCAGATAGGATATTAGCTAGGAAGGAAGGAGGGAGGGTGGTTTTTTTTTTCCTCTTATATTTGTTTTACATTCTGCTTTTTACAGCTTTGAGGTTTTCACTCACTGCTTTCGCCACTGGCTTCAATCGCTGTGTGTTGGCTCCCAGAATCTAGAGAGACCAACAGTTTCCAAAACACAGCAGCAGTGTTTGTATTGGCTTTGGAGCTTGCTTGGGCATGGACATGGCTTGGCTGGCTCTCCCTGCATACATGAGCTGTTTTCTTTCATTACGGCTGTTAATTGTTTGCTTTTGAGATCTAGACACAGGGACAAAGCCATTTTACAGTAGGAGCAATAAAAAAAATGGGAGGAAAAAGTTAGAGTTCACCACCAGGTTTGTCTTGAGCTGATCACATAAGCTTAGAGATCAAGGGCAGAATGAACCCTCTGTGCTCCCAACTTTGTGAGCGAGGGAGAGGGGAAGCAGGAGGTTTTGGCTGCATGGATGGAAAAACAAATACCTTCCCACAAATGAGCTATTCTCACAGCCTTGAATTAGTGCTGGCAAAAGCCACCTAAGAGCAGCCTCACTGAAGGCAACGGGGCTGAAAAGATCCAAGCAGATCTGGAGACCTTGAAGATCCCTGCAGAAGGTTTGCAGCCACAGCTGGGACAAGATGCTCAAGAGCCACAGAGGACAATGAAAAGCATGATGACAAAGGAAAGATGCCCCCTTCCTTCCCCCTCAAAGCCAGAAACCCACAAATCAAACCAAAATCCTACTTCTCTTAAATCAAACAGTAGCTAGAACAGCAAAAGGGAACCCAGGTCTCGCTTCAAAAAGCGAAGCTTTAATATTACCCGGCCATTTTTCTGGCAGTGCTGCAAACCCCAAAGCCAGTAAATACAGCAAAAATAAAAGCCAACTGTAAAAAGGAGAGACAAGCCTTGGCTCTCATGCGGCTGGACGCATGGAGGGGTTCAGAACAGCCATAGCGTTCAACCGCAAAGCTGAAACTATTTGTCTGTTATTTACCTCCCCAGCCCACGTCCTCCCCCCTCTTCCTCCGCACCGATTCCTCCCCACAACTGACCTCCTCCTCCTCACCAATCAGCCCAGCCTGCCAGCATAGGGGTTACAGCATGACATAATTGCAACATGCATAAACAACATTTGCCATTAAGGGATACTTTTAATGAGAAACAGAGCTGCGAAGGGGAAGCATCAAAGTGGCTCACGGAAGGAAACCGCCTGGAACAAAATCCTACTTGATGCCCCAATTAATATGTTCCCTAATTCTATTTCCTGCACTTGTGGTCCCACAGCCTCCTTGCTTTAATTTCTTTGGGAGGATGGAGAGGAAGGAACCTGGAAATGCAGCGTCTTCATGGCTGACTTGATGTGCAGGCAATGCGCATATTAGAACAAATTAGAGAATTAAAAAATAACCGACGACAGACTGAGGAAATGTCATCCCCAGGATAATAGTATTAATTGAGACCTGGGTTTTGCAGGCCAGGCCAGCTTTAGAGGAAAAACAAAGCTGAAAGCTGGAGTAATATGACTGGATTAATTGCACTGGGAGGTTTTTTCACTCCACCCCTGTGTTCTGCCCAGCTTCGATCTTTTATACTCGGTGACACTGTCGTGTGTGTTAACAGCATCTTCTCAGTGCAAAGGCAGATGTTTTAGCAGCTCATGGGCACAGCAGCAGAGAGCTCCACAGGGTTTCTCTGACCACGACAGCCGATCCATCCTGGAGCCTACACACATACAAGCACATCCCAAGTGTCTTGAAGAGAGCGTCTCTTGCAGATCTCTCGTGTTGTGAATGAAGCGCAGCTGAGCACCTTATGTCCTCCCGACCTTGAGTTTGACTCCAAAGAGAGGGGCAGAGTCTACTGTTTACATTTGTGTTTTAACATATGTACGACAGGCTCTGTATTCAAAAAACTAACTTGGTCTATGCACCAGATGTCACTCTAGCAGGTATATCCATTGATTCCCTGGCCCCAGGTGGAGTCATAGAGATAGATTCAAATTAAAAGCAATGAAAAGAGTTCCTATGGATTAAACACTCCAAAGCTGAGCATAGACGAAGGAGCAAAAGAAACAGATATCCTTATGAAAAGGGAGCTACTTGGGAAGACGAACCATCTGGTGAACATCCCTGTTTAACCATCACCAACAACTTGAAGCTAAACAGAGGCACAAGACTCAGAAATGATGTCAGCTTTTTTTCTTTTGCTTGGATTCCTATGGAGACAAGGCTGGTGTGAGCAGAGCCTGTCCACCCACAGTTACCTCACCATTTTCGAGCCACAGATCTTTATTTAGATAAAACACTACATTTTTCAGCACAGTCAAGATCTCAGAGTTAAGTAGTTCCTACAAATATCGTACTACAAGGAAGCCAGGTGGAAAAGAATTCCCATAGTGGTCCAGAAGAGGGAAAACTCAAATCTTTAGCAGCCACCAGGGAATCCTACAAGATATAAATCCACAGTGATTCAGGCTTAGTTTGTTCATGAAACAATTCCTTTTAGAAAGTCTCTTCCTTTCTCTGCAAGTCCAGAATACTCTTTAGACAGGAGCACCCTAAATTATCCCCAAGATGGCTACTTTTTTTGAAATCCTGGCAGAATTGGGCTGGAAAACTTCTGAGAAATCTCACACGGAAGCTTGCTTTCTGCAAAACCTCAATCCTCACAAGAGGCAAAGACAGCTAAAATCCCTAATTATGATAAAGAATAAAGAATTCCTTCTTTCAGCCTTGAAGGGATATCCAGCTTATAGGATATCCATTGATTTACTGGACAGAAGAGTATTCTGATGGAGCCACCTGCATTTGGGCACTGCAGGCCAGAGGTGCAAGCAAGCTGCGTAAGCATCTCCGCAGAACCCTCACCCACATCTCCAGGGCTTTGGTCGCAGCACTGTAACAAAGGAGACATGGGAGGACCTCATCCCCCACAATTGCAAGGATACCATTGGCTGGGGTTAGGACTTTTAAAGATGAGGAGGGGGATGAAAGGAAGAAACCAGGACCAAAGAGATGGAGGAGCAAACTTCTCCTAGTTTCCAGCTGCAGAGAAGTTCTAACAAGATGTTAAAAAATCTGCTTACACATTGCCTTGCCCAGTCTCCTCTGCAGCAAGCACTGCAGCACAGCTACTGAGAAGGGAATCGCTGGTTAGAACCGTAGAATCACCAGGTTGGAAAAGACCCATCGGATGAGGTTGGGTCCAGCATCTGCCAGCCCAGCTGCCTCCCGCACAGCAGCCTCTCCCCAGGTCTAACGCGTTGACCTCCAAGCTGCGTCTCCTCTCCTCCTGGATTTGACACATGGGGTTTGGCTTCTACTTCCAGGTGCTCTCGCCAGAGGTGCAGGCACAGAGACCTCTCCGCACATGTGAAGGATTTCACAGAAACAGCCCCAAATCCACGTCAGACCCAGCTGCTGGACAGCCGACAGACAGTCCCCCTTACTTTGCTCATTCTCATTTTACTCATTTGAGATTTGTTAGGGAGACCAAAGCATTTGTTTATGGATACAAAAGACAATGACAGCTGGCTAAAATTCTTGGCGTGCAAAGTGTTTTATGTTGAAATCAGTCATTTTTCTTTTTAACAAACAAAATTTTTAGCCAGAATTTTTCCTTACCATTGGCATTTCCCAAAACCTGTTGGGTTCTTTTGGAATCTTTCATCAATATTTTCACTGATCTTACCAAAACTGTTTGCAAAACACGAACTCTTTTTCCCCCCTTTCCACAGATGCTGTTTTCCAAAAGCGAAGTTTGCTGGAATCAAAGATACAGTGGCTGATTTGTACAATTAATTTGCTAAAATGGATCTAACTTCTAGAGCATTTCAAGTCTTGTAAAGCAGAAACAACCTGAAATGATAGCTTTTCAAATATTTTTGATATCATCTGTCACCAGCTCACACTAGAATTTGTTTTTGTTACCAAGAAAATCTTCTTCCTTGTAGACTTGCACATTTTAATCTCTTCCACATTGAAACTGATGGGCATTACATTTCAAAGTATGTTTTATGATCTGGGCTCAAGTCTTTGCAGGGAATCTCAGAACATAACGCAGAGCATTAGATGTAAAAAAGTAGTTCAGGAACATTCGCAGACTCTGCTATTCAGAGACCATTTCAAAATGGCTTTATTAAATACCAAGTTCTCTAGAAACGTTGGATTTCCCACTTACTGAGAAAATATTCAACACACGGGAAACCACTAAAATGGTACATGATGAAAGAAGAATCTGGTCAAGATTTACCCTTGGGTTAGGCTGGGATCAGGACTATTAAAACGTGCATCCTCCAGTCAAGGGTTTGGAGAACAGGTCAATCTTGCCCAAGTTGCACATGTATGATGCTCCCCCAGGGAGATGATCTACATGCAAATTTGGTGCTGTTGAGCGTTCCACACCATCACGCTTTAAGATGCTTCCAGTCCTGGTCAGTCTACCAGGACTGAAGTAAATTCCCTGAGGACATTTAGAAGAGTCATCTGCTGCGGCCTGGACTGTGGCGAGGTCAGTTCAAACAAAGTTAGAGTGAGTTTTGAATTTAACTGGACTCAATTCTGGAAGGAGTCAGGTCACACTTTCAGAGCCCTGGACCACCTGAAAAAACCACTGACAGTTTTCACTGCAGTTTTCAGATAAACACAAACTACAGGCAAGTCAACCGTTCTATCATGATACAGACCTAAGTGAGGTTCAAACTCAGTGCTTCAATCACCTTTTCCAAGTCACAGAATGGCTTGCTTGAGCTGGAAGGGGGCCTTAAAGATCAGCCAGTTCCCTCATCAGAGGATCTGAAAACATAATTCACCACAGGACAAGAGAAACACTTCAGCACCTTTTAGACAAGAACTGCTGCCA
This sequence comes from Piaya cayana, assembly GCA_013389865.1. Lineage (NCBI taxonomy): Eukaryota > Metazoa > Chordata > Aves > Cuculiformes > Coccyzidae > Piaya > Piaya cayana. The sequence goes on from WAAB01004965.1 coordinate 257,040, forward strand.
TTCGGTCAATCCTCAAAGTCACCCATTCGCCTAAAAAGAAATATCCCCAAGTTAAAGGCTTTGGGTACAGAAAATCAGGTCATAAAGGAGAACAAAAATATAGACGCTTCCACCACTACATCAGCATTTTCCTTCAGCGTTTCCCCATACCTTGCCTAGTGCTTGACACATCATTACCTGGTAATAGGTCTCTCAGCTCTGGGTGGGAATGGAAGTGGAAAGAACTGCTGGGAACTTAAGGACCACGGCAAGCTGTGTACTTAATAAAACCAGAAATGCATGTCTGGAAAAGGTAGAGCAGAAATATAGAATTGCAAGAGAGGCCCTTGCTCACACAATCTGGGGCTTAGCCTTGCAAAACTGTTGAATACCTCCTGCAACGAGTGGGAGTGAGAGGTGCTCACATGACATTACTGGATCACTCGCTCATTCATTACTTGACTCCTGGTTTTACTATTCTCCTTAATGGACTCCACTTCCTCTCTTTTCCCTGTATGTGTGTGTTAAAAGGCTCGGACCTCCACATGTGCTGACTCTCAACTGAGAAACACCCCATATAATCACAAGGAACTTTATCTCATCTGCAGACTGTGACACCTTCCCACAGATGATGTGCTTTGTACTGTCCAGTCTGGATAAAAAATATTGCAAAACACAACCAAAAAAAAAAGACAATAATTTTCCTTGTTTAGATTTCACTATAGCTGCCAGAAAATCCAGCTGGTTGAAGCATACTGAATGTGTTTTGCAACTATCTTCCTTAAAGTTTTCTTTTGTAAAGGCTTGTGAACGTTCCTGCTGTTGTTGTTGTTGTTGCCTTTTCCCAAAAACACAGTACTTGAAGAGAGTTTTTGCAGTTGTTTCTCTCTTTCTAAGCTTGTTCTCAAAAAGGAAAACCCAAAAGCCTAAAACAAGCATACAGTCTTACATTTAAAGTGCAGGCCAGGGCCTCTGTAAGTGTTCATTCTTTAGGTGAACAAACTTTGAAGGCCAACCTTCAAGCAAGGATGACTGAAACTATTTTCTTTATATGGATTACAACCTTCAAACACACCCAAGTCTCAACAGAAGAGGAGATTCTAACTTACACCCCAATACCTGAGCTAGCAACCCCAACCAGCTCTGCAACTTGGAGAGGAAAGTGGACACCTCAAGACACAGAGGAATAGCCCTCCCAAACCACCTGCTTCCCTCCACTGGCACAGGAGATGACGTTGGCAGCTTGGATGCTTAGCTGCCTACTACTAGTGAGGCCTGTCAATCCTATTAAACATTCCTGGCATGCAGACAACTCAATATTCAATGATAAAAGAGCCTGCTTTGCTCACTCTTTACCTCAAAACCACCTGAGGTTTCTTCATTGCTTTCCACAGACCTCTGAATTCAGAAGGCAAATCTCCAACTTCACAATCCAGGCTTTGGGATTCAGTCCCTAACCTCCCAGATGTTACTGGCAGCACGAGACGACATCATGGTCTGGTCTCATCCAGAGGGCAGCCACACCACCAGTTCAGGTTGCTTGTGCCTCTGTTCTCAAGGAACAAATTGATCCTCTAAAGCAGAGAGAGATGCTGCGTGATGGTCAGTTACCTGGTTCATATCTAGTCCTCTCTGCTTCTCCTCTCCAGCACAGGCTGACCCTGCAACCACAGCAGAGCTGCAGCTTCACCTGGGCAAAGCTCTGGGTACTGCCTGCCTTCACGCTTCCAGGGCTGCAATGGGGATCTACACTCTTCTCCTCAGAGATTATAGAAAGCACTGATATTACAAACAGCAAAGCCACAAAACACAGGCGTCCCGGTCCATCCAGTTTCATTTGGAAAAGCATCAAGAGGATCCAGATTATCAGATTCTACAACATCTGGAGCATGGCAACTCCTGTTGCACGAGCTTTGTGTTTCTAAGCCTGTCCCAGTGGTTTCCAGGAAAGGTGGTGCCCCCTCTTCAGTTCCTCCCACCCGGCGGTTTGTTTATAGTCTATGTGTAAGACAAAAGCTAACTTCAGATGTACATTTTTAGAAGCTGCTTCACCTGTAAGAGCTCAGCTGCTTTGCTAATAGCTCTGTGTGATCAGAGGACTGAGTCAGGCAGATCTGGCACATCAATGAAAACAAACTTCTGGAAATGACGGGCACAACTCAGATACCTTCTGCACTTGAAAGTAACAACTCATACAAACTTCCTCCCCAGTGCCCATCAAGATCACTCTCAAGAAATAGCGCCATGCCGGGAGATGCTAACAGCTCTTTGAATTCCTGCTGTTTCAAACTTGATCCTCCTTTCAGGTGGCCTCATCACTCATGCGAACTTCAACTGCCAGCACTGGGAGGCAAAGAGCTGGAACACATCCACCACCGACAGACCTGCAGCTGATCTAACCTCAGTCTGCGTATCTGGACAGCTCTGTAAAGAAACAAATCTCTAACAACAATGGGAAATGAAACATCTCAGCTCTACATGACTCAGTTTTCTGATCTGAGATCACTTTCTTTACCCTTTGTCTTTTACCAGTTTATAATACTTCATGGGGAAAGACAGGAAGGAATTTGAAGAAGTGAGATTAGATGTAAGCGTACGCATCTTCCTTCATGGCCACCTGGTGTGTGACGGAGCTCAAACACCCTGCGATGCAGTGGCAGGGACAGTGGATCTGGCTCAGCCCCATGTACCATGGGGCAATGCCCTGTTGAAGGTCCCTGCCACCCCCTGGGCTCCGCTGCTGCTTGGGACCCTGGCTCCCAGCTCGCTTCGTTGGATGCAAATGGCTTTTGCATCAGCAGGGCCTGCTTCTCCATCCCCCTCGCTCCACGTACCACCCCTGCCACTTCCGCACACAGCAGCACAAGCTGTGTTTCAAAACCCCAATTTGTCTGGTCAGTGTCTTCATAAAGAAGGGAGAAAATGAAAGAAAGGGGCTGGGGGAAGGGGTTGGGATGACTAAATCGGTAACTTGTCTCTTTAATTTCTCTGCCCCCCCATACATCCCCTAGGGACACAGGCTTCAAAGCGAGCTACAAATATTTACTAATTCTATTAACAGGATACAAATTGTTTTCAGGGGAGCATCAACCACACAAAGTGGTGTCAGCCCCCCCTGCTTCCAGACCCCCAGCACATGCACTATACTGGCAGCCAGTACTTCCCGCCTGCTCCCCCCCAATTTTCCTTAAGTTCAAGATGAGTTGAAGGGTCAAAAAGGCAAAGGGTGTTTCAGAAGTTTAGCAGACAGCATTTGGTAAGGGGAAGGCAGCGGGAGGGGGGGTGAGGGGAGAGAAGAGAGAAGGAATCTGGCATGCATTAGGCTGAACAGTTCCAAACATCCATCCTCCACAGACTTGTTACTTACTTTCCTTCTCACAGGAGGTTTTTTTTTGTAATTTGTGGTTTATTTAAGTTTTTTTTTTCCATATCAGCCAAAACTGTATTTTAATCTCCGTCCCCCACCTTCCTACGCTGCCTGCTTGCCTCCAAAAGCACACGCTCGCTCGCAAAGCGCTCCGACACAACCAACATGCTTTGCCAAGGAGCTGCTGCAAGGAGCTTGGATAGTTGCTGGGAACTTGAAAGGTGAATAAAATGCTCCATTGTGGTTGAGAAAGGAGCTGGATGCAGTGAGATGCTCTATTCTCACCCAAACGTGGCAGAGAAGGGACAGTGCCCACTCGCACAGGCTCATGCCCCCACGTGTACCCCACTGCTCAGAGGCAACAGGAATTGCGAGCGTCCTAGTGAGGAGAATCAGATCCACAAAGGCCGCGATCGCTGCTGTACAGTTCAATGGAGTGTAATTAGAGTTAATATGCTAAGACTTCGGCTCCACGAAGTCTTCCAGGATAATTTTCCCTAAGACTTAAAAGTTGACCCATATCTCATTATGTTTTATAAGCCCAAAGTAAGAACGGTACAGGCTACATAATTAAAATAAATAACACTTCCCAAAAATCCATCTACCGAACGCAAATCCATCTGGCTGACTGGACAGGTGACCAAAGTCCTTTCAAATACATCAAGATGACATCAATTGGGACTGTGGCATCAAATGAGCCTGGTCTGACCTCTGGACATCACCTCCTCAACCTAAAGGAGGGTGGAAAACTCAGCCAGGCAAGACAGTGCTGCAGGCCACCAGCGTGAGGAATGACTTGCAGTGGACATGTCCCTTTGCTTTGACCAGACTGTCAGGTGTGACATGAAGAAGCCTGTTGTCCTCACACTGAGGTGATGTCACGGCCAGAAGAAGGCTGCGCATCACTGTATTTGTTAACTTTTTCTGGCATGTCAAATACTTCCACTTTTGTTCTGGGTCAAGAAATACAAACGATCGAGTAGAGCGTTCAGCACACCACAGAGTTGCTGCTGAAGCGGACCTGCCTTCTGCCAACCAGAAGTGAGAGCCAAACACCATGGTACACGGCCATTAAGAGAATGAATAACCTGACCAAGGATTCCCTCAATCTTAACCACAAATCTTGTTTCTTTGCTTCTTATAGGATATGACCCACCCAGCTCTCCAGATTATTTTCCACCAACAGGAAATGTAGACAAAAATGGGTATTTTAGTGGAAATCTCCTCCTTCAAAAAAGAAGGAAAACACAACCCCCCAAAACAGCATTCTCAATTTTAGGGGAAATATGGAAGGGCATCCCTGGAGGTGTTTAAGGCCAGGTTGGGACAGGGCTTTGAGCAACCTGATCCAGCTGGAGGTGTCCCTGCCCATGGCAGGGGGGTTGGAACTGCATGGGCCTTAAGGTTCCTTCCAACCCAAAGCATTCCAGGTTTCTAGGAATTCAAAGGCAGCAAGCAGAGAGGCCAGATGAGGAAAGGGAGAGCACTGTACCCTGTTGCACATCACTGAACTTTAAATAGTTCTCTCTTGTGCTTGCATTAGAAGTCACCTTGCCCTTGTCTTATCAGTGGAAGAAATAGGTACCTCCAGAGGGCAATTTAAATCTCAGGTGGATTAAAGTGCCCTTTGGCACCAAGGAGTTCAATAGTGCCTGAAATAAGCTGGGATGAATCCGAGCCTTAATCAGCAAATGGACTTTTCATTCCATGAGAAGTGTCAAGATTGCAAATTATTTTTCATTTCAAATGAGGACTAAAAAAACCCCACCAACATTTTATTTTCCCTGTGATTTATTTTTAAATTCATTTGAGTTAATCAAAATATATATTTTCAGTCCTTTCAAAACATTCCCATTTAATTTTACACATCTTTAATTTGTCTAAATACAAACTGCATTTTAAAAATTAAAATCTTTCCTCCCCAAGGAGGAAGAATTAAATCCTTCGCTTTGCAACTACTGAATTCAGACCTCTTGACATTATTTCCCTCTTACATTATTTAAAACAAGCATTCCTGTAAGCATATCCATTTGCACATAGGCAAATAATCAGTTTTCATCAAGGTGATGGCATTCTCTGAGAAGAAACCAGCACAGTGGCGTTTTCTGAACCACTTCAGGTAGGTGTGACTTCACTACCTTACAGAAGCAGCCAAGTCAAGGGCTGGACAGGGCTTTGGAGAGCAACAATTGGTCCCAGTTCAGGATTCAGAGCAGCTCAACACCATTTGCTTTCCCTAGCAACAAATTACAAGTACCCATCATCTTCCTCCTGACACACGCTATCTTGTTTGACTGTAGCTTGAATAATGTGGCTGTTTGGACTATCAGCCTACACCAAGGATCTTATCCACAGTTCAAGAATGAAGGAAAGAGGAGAGGAAAAAAATCCACCACTAAATTAGTTCTCTGATAGTTTTTGAAACATTCACAATGTCAGCCTCCTAGAAACACCTGCACATGGCACACAGACCTTGGCTTTCTGGAGTCCCTGCAGCATCTTTCCAAGTAACCTTTGGGAGAACAGAAGGATGTGGCCTTGGAAAAAAAACCCCAACCCCTAAGTGCATAAACAGCTGTGGCCACATTTCCTACGTCTGACATCTCAAGGTTACTGCAAGAGGGGAGAATGAGGACAAACCAGGCTCCGTAACAGGCTCTCCAAAGAAAATTATTTCCCATGCGTTAGTTATTTGTTAAAGAGTTCAACAACCAACTTTGTAGAAAGATTTTAGTTGCTTTCTTAGCTGCTTCTTGCAGTTGCAGTGGTGCAGAGGCTTTCTGTGCCACCTTTCTACAAACACCTGTGGGTATCTGAACACGCGCTACGTAGATGTTTGGATCAAGAAAGTTATAGATGTAGTAAAACACAGTCAAGCAAACATCCTTACTCACACAAGCGGACTTGCAAGGATGATGAGCAGTACACAAAGTGACCACAACAGTCAAAATGATACTAAAGCGTGGGCATTATGGTAATAGAAGATAATCCTGAGGATAATCTACAGCAGTTTCAGTTACTATCAGAGCTACACCACATACAACGTTTGGCATCACACCAATGTGACCAAGAGCGCAAATGATTTCCAAACAGGGAGGGAAACAGTCCTCCTCTTGGGCAGATCTGGCAACACAGGGCTCACCTATGAAATGGTGCGAGCAATCCAAGTGGCTGGTGTAGCCATTAGTGCCTTCTGGTTAGCTCATCATAACACAGCGACCCCAGCATTGGTCTAAGCAGGGAAGTCTGTGCAACGCATACCAGCACCGAATGCAAGTCTGCGTGAGGGGCTGGGGGATTCATACTAGGCCAGGAGTGGTTTCCACAATGAAAGCCATAAGGGCAAGCAGAACACCCTCAGTCTGGAGGGAGCACAGGCACTGGCCAGCCCCTGCTGGAGCTCCAAGCTGTGCTTCCTCCAGTCTGGTTGGAGGGGAGAAATAAGAACCATCTATCCACACATTCAGCATCCACAGGCACTGAGACCTCCACCCTCTCCCAGCCTTTGCTGTGGCCTCAGTCAGTCCTCAGGTAGCTGAAGCTAGAGAAGCATGGTGAAAACATCAGATTACATCGACCTCCAAGGAGCTGCTACAGCAGCCAGCAATTGCTGAAGCAAAGCCTCTCACCTTCTCACAGGATTCAGGGGAGGACAGCGGCAAGCTGGTAGGGGACAGCACCAAAACCAGCACCCTTAGTTGACACAGAAGCGATCTGCCTAATGAAGGATGAGCTTGGATCAACTGTGTCCCAGTGAAATTGCTCTTAAAATTTGTCTCGCTACACTCTCTAGAAATCCAAGCCCTGTTTTGCTCCTAGCAGTCCATTTGACTTAGCCCCATGCTCCTCGCGCTATCAAAACCCAAAGATAATGCCAAACCTAGGAAGCATCTCACAAGAATAATTCAAAATAAGCCATTTGAGAGGCAACTTTGAATGCTGTTTGCTGAGCACTTCACCAGGGAGCAGCAGCAGGTGAAGGCAGCTGTCATGGAAAATGAGCAGAGAGCAAGAGGCCAAGTCTCCATCTATTCCCCTTGCTGGGCTCAACATTCCATAATCCTTAAAAAGGGAGGAAACAAAACGCAACAAAGCCTCTGCATCAGCCTGTTTTGGCCATACATCCTCCCTACTGCAATGGCACTCCGACCATCCCAGCAACCCAATGAGGTGTTGCTGTAATTACGGTTTAATGGAGCTGCAAGGCTGTGTCATAGCAAAGAGCCTTATAACAGAGGTGGAATGCAATTTACTACCCACCAGGTATAGAGCAATAAATCTGCAATATTTATTGGCAAGAGAGAGAAACGTGATCCAGAATTCCATATGCTGGGCTGGGGGAGGAGATGAACACCACTTCCAAGGGGGAAAACCTCCTCTGTTGCTCTTCGACTCCTGCGTGTCCTGGAACAGGGATAGTATTTATGTGCCGGTAGCCATTCCCAAGGAATCCAAAGCACCTTCCAAGCCGCGTGCAGACAGCACCAGTGAAGCCCGGCTGCTCTGAGGGCAGGGAGTGGTAGCTGGTACCCTGTCAGCTAAGGAGAGGAGGGGATTCTGTAGCTAGCACATCTGGCCAACCCTGCATTCTTGCAATATGAGCCCCAGGATAACACGAGCACAAAACCTCGGGCCAGCGCTACAGCTGGTGTAAGCTAGCAAAGGCATGCTGATTTGCACCCACTCAGTGCCTGGCCTCAGGGTTCCCCCACTAGCTCGTTCACTAGAAATTTGTGGGCAGGTAGTAAACTGCATGTTACTCAATTTATTGCCCTCCAAAGGGGGAAAGGCTGAGCAAACAGCAGAGCCAAACCTGCTGTTCCCAACGAATGGAGGCATTCCTAGCTGGCTGCTCAAGACCATTAAACCACCTCTTCTGCTCCTGGGACGGGCTCCGGGGAAGCATCTGCTGCACTGCCAGTGCACTAGCAAATTTGGGTGAAAAACTTTATTTCAGAGGCATATTTAGAGCAATGACTATGGAAGCAGTGGTGAGAGGACGCCACTGACAAGTCTTTAACACACAGAGATAGAGGGGCAATAATGGGAAGATCCATGTTTCTCAAAGGTCTTAAACTGCACCGAAAGCATGTGTGCTCACATATAGGAGATGTGCATCCAGCAAATGCCATACGCTGCCTTCTATACTCATTTTCAAGATGCATGTGTGGGAAGAGGGTATACACACACTTCCCCGTCCTCAGGTGGATGGCAAAAATCAACATCTGCGAAATCCTATGTGAGATAAAAGCAAAATGCAGAACCACTGCCAGGTGGAAAAATAACCAGAGAAAAGCCAGAGTACCGCAGTCCTGAAAGGTGCCGAGTACCTGTGCTAGAGACTGTGGGAATGACAAATGGCTATTCCCTCCCAGGGGACTGGATTACTTGTTTCCTATGTGTCCAACAGACATTTTCTCTTCGAGCAAAAACATCTAGCAGGTGGCTAGTCCTGCCTTCCAAACGGGCTGTGGCAGATGCAGGGCTGTGCTGAAGGGGAGCTAGGGTTTCACATCCTTTAATTCCCTGCTAGCTAACTGGGTTGTCGGAGGGTCACTGAGGTTTGTTTGTGTGCATGAGTGTCAGAGACCAAGCAGTGAACAAGAGGGAGTATTCCAGCAAGATTAATCCTCTACCAGAACTGGCTCTGTCCCAAGGGTGACTCTCAGAAATGCTGGTATAAATCTACAATTAATGCTGTGTGCTTCAATGGAATCGCTTGGGAAGTAATTGACAGCAAGGTTTGGCCCACTTGGTGCTGATCCCATGGCTTATGCTCTCATTTTCCCTCTCTGAATGAATTTCCCAGATGAATTTCCTACTCCTTTCCACAGTCTAAGTATTCAGGGCCATAGAACTACATCATTTACAGAGCGACTCCTATTGAAGGCCCCTGAGAAGATGTGTTGGCAGCAATACAGGTTGTACCTGGTACCATCTGTCATAACTTCATGGTGACATGGGTACTCTGGCTCCTTTCAGCCAGGGGGAGGCCGAGGTGACAAGGCCACATGGCCCCTTCACTTGGGTTCAGCATTTCAGCACGAGCACATTGTAGACTCTGGCAGCATTTCAAGACAGCATCAGAGTTCACTGTAGACGTGCTGGGATGATAACCTTGGCCACATCTGCCAAGGCAAAAGTTTCAAAGTCTCCTTACAGGTCTGATTTTCAAGTTGAAAAAGTCTATCATATATTGACTTAGGAAACAAGGTTGTCTCCAGCTGGGAATGTAGTCAGAGGTAAAACCCTCTACAGAACCCTGAGAAGCTGTACATCTACCCAGAAAGAAGAGGGCAGCCTGCTAGTTCATCACTTGGCATGGCAGCGTGCCTCTGGTACTGGCACATATCTCTCAGTCCACAGGGGCAGCAAAACCCAGCTCAGAGTAAGCGTTTCTCCTCCCAGTTTGCACATCTAAAGGTTTCTAGTGGCCAATGTAGTCATGTAATGTACGCACATGGGACAGAGATAGCCCATATGCTGTACTGACAGTGTTCGGAGCACAAAATGAGGGTTTAGACCATAATTCTAAGACAGTGCCAGGTCCTATGTGGATGCCTTGCTGCATCTATAACAGCTACTGGCTGAGCTACATAGTTTTGGGAAACCAGGGTTGTCTAAGATGGTTCCAGCCTTGTTTCCTTGGCTTTCCAAGGTAGGCAAGACCTACCATTTCTATCAAATATACTTCGCAAGAACCAAGCTTTCCACAGTCATCAGGGCTCAGGCCACACTAAACCCCCTAGACATGGGGTTTCACTTGGCATCCTTCACATAGAGCACAAAGGGTCAGAGGTTTCCTGCGACTCCTTCCAGAAGCCAATACCTGAAGGCAATGGCAAAGGACACAAAGCATCTGTTTTGGACTGTCCGCAGGTTCTTCCCGTGGCTGCCCTGAACTCCTGCACTCGGCTGCAGGCTGATTACCTCCACAACAGCCATTTCAGCCTTCAGCCCTCTATAGCTTCAAGGCTGATACCAGACTGCCTGTATCAGTCAGCTCAAAGTCTCCATCTCATTGGTTTAGATGACCTCTAGGGCTGTTCTCCTCCAAGACAAACCTTCTCCATCCCCTGCAGCTCCCACACCAGGGGCTGGCTGTAAAGCACTGAGGGCTAATCATCCTGAAATGAGTCATTTCTGCTCCAGGAAAAGCTCTGGCTGAGGGCAGGAACAGTTCCTCCATCCTGAAGGCATCTGAATGTTCCATGTGCTGCCTGAACACAGCAAAGGTTTTGTTGTTGGGTTTGGGTTTTTTCCCCTCCCTCCTTCTCACTGCCTACAGAGCCAAAGGGCCTGTTTGTTTTCCTGTTACTTATCAGAAAGGTTTATTTGCGATTGCTTGAGAGGGGGGGAAAAGCCCTCTGTAGCCACAGGCAGACAAGCTCCGTGCTCAGGAACATAATGGCTGGAGCCCGCAGGCCCATATGCTCGCCGTCCTGCGAGGTGGAAGGCCAGCTCTGATCACATCCAGCTGCTAAGGATACGACTGATCAGGTATGGCTGAACATCAAAAAAATGGGGTCGGGTTGACTAGGGGTTGTGGCAGGGAGGGGAATCAGCAAGGAGCTATTTAAAGCGTGTTGCAGAACTGGGAATTTTCCTGTTTGGAGCTGTCAGGGCTGCAAACAGAGACACATACACAGGCCCTGGGAGGGAAGGAGGGAGGGAGTGTAGGAGGTTATATTTTCCCTGTCAGCTGCTATAGCATCCTCTGAGCTCCATGAGAGAACGAACTAAGCCTTCATACTGCACTGAATAATTCCTGCATTTTTAGGTTCCTATTTCCCCCTCCCCGATGAATTAAGATCTAGGAATTCAGCTTGTTTGTTGTTGCTTTTGTTACTGAATATCCATGAAAAGCTCAATGTCCCTGGGAACTAAAAAGGTATTAGCCCTGCATTATTGCTGCGTATCACCCATGGAAACACACCATTTGGTTAAATCTCCTTGAAATATGGAAATATTGAAGGATCAGGTGGAATGGCTAAAAAGTAAGTTAAAAAAATAGGAAGACTGCCGATACAGGGAAGGAAAGAAGGAGCAAAAGCAACTACACAGTTTTCTTAACTACAAATTTCCATCCTTTTGTAATCGAAACCACCAGATAGGAATAGAACTGCTGGTAGAAGAACAATGAGGTCTCAGTTGCCACTAGGAACTGTGTCTTGGAGGTATAAGGGTGGGGCTAGGAGCTACACAGGGTGTACTCTAACTTCAACTTCTTTACTTGTTTGGTGCTTAGTGCATCACCACACCCACAGTGGTTTTGGGCAAGATACTTCTGGAAGACTACCTCAACCAGATCATATCTTCAAAAACCTGAACTTTCAGTGACATTAGGTGATAATTTGTATTTTGGGATACCTATTTATTCCTATGCATTACAACCTTTCACAGCACACTATCACCTGACAGAAGCGCAGACCGCTGACAGCACGATATCAAGAACTACATACGTATCTATATTTTATAACTCATGCCATTTCAGGAATTGGTAGATAATTAACTGAGTACTTAGTCATCTCTTTTCCCTTCAAATATCTTCCCATTTGACTTAAAACCCTTATTTGTGGCCCAAGCAGCAGCACACTTTACACTGAACACAGCTGCAGAGCAGCTTTGAAGAAGCCTTAAGATATTTGAAAACTCTAAAATAAAGCCATTGGAAATAGTGTTGTGCTCCTCCAAACTCCTCATCAGAATAAGCTGTGTACCCACCTTCTAGGACTCAGGGAAGACAGCAGAGATCCTGATCCCTCCAGTGATAAGGGATACAGTACCCTCAAACCCGAACATTTCTAAAACACTGTCAGCCTACACAAACACTGACTCAAGTCAACACACCACTGAACCAAAATATTTTGATTTGATAAAACAAACTCAACAGCTGTTTAGACTTTGGCGGAGCAGACTCGCAATGGAGGTTTCCCTTTCAGCTTCCGTATTTGTTCTTACCTCTGCCACCGTGTAGTTATGTGATCATGGGCAAATCTATCCCTTTTTCCTCACCAGTGAGTCCCCTTCTCAGATGTTCAGATGACCAGCTCCCCTGGATTGTCTCCTATTGCACACTGACATGGGGCAAACAACAGGACTCTGGTCTTATTCAGGAAACACTATGCATGGCTATACATGAAAGATTTGTATTACAGTTCTTTCCAGCTGTTGTACAAGCACTTCCCACAAAGCCAGTGTGGAAGCGAAAAGCTTCATTTGTTAATGGATTCACAGAATTAAGTGGTCCTCCCCAAAACATCCTCGTCTCCCTATTACAACAAAACCACCACATCCTTGATCACAGCTACTCCTAGCAGCCAACTCCCCTTGCACAGAGCAGGCTCTTCAGTGCTCACAGTGGGAGGTCTATTCTCACATGAAATTAAAGCCAGGCAGAATCAATTAAAGCAAAAAGGATGGGGCCTGCTGAAATGACAGGAGGCATTTGGGCAAAGCCTCACAGCTGAATGCAGGAGACCCACCATTGCCCAGGGTTTCTTGTTTCTCCATGAAAGCTGGAGTCCAACAACTTCTCTTCAAGAGGACTTGAGACATCCAATCCTAACTCTTTTTTCAGTGGCTCATGGTGCTGATCAGCAAGGAAGACTGAAGCTAGAGAGGGATCAAAGAGGATATGAATGTAGGAAATTAGCAGAGGTGGGACTTTGAGTGACTTGGAGAGAGATGAGAAATGGCCACGCTTTCCTTTATTACTCAGAGCTCAGTAATTCCTGTGGGGGTCCAAGAGAAAAAACCCAAACCCATTTAATTCCTTCTTAAGGCTCATTCTCCACCTTATGCCTCTCCGCAACCACCATCTCAAGATCTAATCTAGATATTTACACCTATTCCTACGCTCCTCAGAAACACACGCTGTGTCCATTCCTGTCTTTGTCCTCTGGTGACCCAAGGCCATTCCCTGTGCCTGCCCCAAGCCTTCTTTGCCAGGGGGACTGGCAGAGCCCTGCAGCCTGTACCCTCAGGAACAGATGTTGGCTTTGTATCTTTAACCTCCCTTCAAAGCCACCCCCCTCTCTTCCTGTCACACAGCATCTTCAGCCTACGTGGCACCCGATTTCTTACCTACAAAGAAGGTCAGGGTCCTGCTGGGTGCCATACACCTCCCAGCTTAGGACACTAAATTTCATTTTTTCTCCCACAAACAAGATGCTAGAGCAGAAAAAGAACAAGGCACAGAAATCTGCTTGAGGAAAAAAAACTGATACTGTTCTTGTCTGGTGGGGGAGGAATTTTCTTTGCTTCCCCTCTCCTCCAAAAAAGTATTCTCCAGTGTCCTGGTAAGAAGCACAGAATTCCAGGGAGACAAATGCTCTGCAAGCTCATGAGATGTTCAGCTTCCAATGGGAGCAAGTGGGCAGCATTAGCTTTTAAGAGTTTGCCTTGCTGGGCTGAACATGCTCTAGTCATTTAACTCAAGAACTAAGACTCCCAAAAGAAGATTTCAGAGGGGAATTCAGAGCTCTTCAGATTAAAATTATCAACTGCCTAATGCAACTGTTCTGCATCTCCTCATGGTCTCTCGCCACCTTCGTCTCTCCATTTGTTTATCTATTATAAACACACAGTGTGAAAACTTCTACATCTTTTCCAAACCCTGGCTTGTGTAACCTCTCTTGAAGTCACTTGGGTAAGTTCCCATCACGTTGCTTTCTGGATCTGAGCTCAGAAAGGAAGGCATCTCTGTTCAAAAGCATGAAGCTGGTCAGCAGCAAGAGCTACTTATGTCTGATACAATGGAAGGAAACACAAACTGGTTAAAAATGGGGATTCTTAGAGACTAATGGTGTGAAGACTCAACTTGAACAGGTCTGAGTTTTAAAGATGACCAAATCTTTAGTTTCAATCCTGACTGAAACATAAGACCTGAGCCTGCATCTTAAATTGATGCTAATATTTGCTACTTTGCTAATGTCCCAGGGACTGGAAGGCTTAGCTCTCTTCTATTTCCAGCTCCAGTACTGACACGCTGAGTAACCTTAGAACAGTAGCATCCCCAGCTTGTGCTCTTCATGTCAGAGAGACAGGTAAATGACTTGATGCTTGGTTTGGAAGGTTCTCAGCTGATTTAGCAAGGCCCTGTTAAGTGGTCTAATCCCTGAAAAGACAAAGGCTGTGCAGTTTTTGGCTTCACATCAAGATCATTGTCCAACTTGCTGGCTGCAAAATTAGACTTACACCTAGGCAGGTTATTCTAGCGGAGAAAGGACTGACCTGAGGTTTGGGAAACTTGCAGCAGGATTCAGGTCACCTCACTGGGTACCTCAGCTGTGAGACTGTTCAAGCACCAAGAACATTCCCTCTCCAATGTTTCCAACTGTCACGGGGCTCAAATCTCAACTTCTATTTCAGGCTGCAATACTCTCAACTCTACCTATGCAGAACGTCCTCTAGAAGATCATCCCATCTTCTCCTACAGTCCAGATCCAGGGAGCCAGTTCTTGAGGGCTATCCAACTAAACCACTCTTACCAGGTTCCCAGCTCAGCACAGAGGACACCATGATGCCCCTGGAGGCACCAGCTCTCAGTTAACTCTAGAACGTGCCTGGGCAACCCCAATGTGAATCCCTTGGGGCAAGCACCTACTTCAAGAATCACAATGCCTAAACAAGGTATAGAAAGCAGGTATTGTGGTATGTGGCTGCAATTGCTGATCCTGAAGGTGCCACTTGCCCAGCCAGAGGATTCAAACAAGTCACTTCAACTCTCAGTGCCTCCATTTCCTTATCTCTAAGACAGTAAGACTGATAACATTCCAAGTACACTGCAAAGTGAGATACCAATTAGTCCTAGGTGCTTGTGAATAAAACATGCTTTACTCAAGATGATGAAAGCTCAGTACGTGGGTTGCTAAATGAAATGGAAGGTCTAGAAGGTATTGAATAATTTGACTAAATTGTATGCCAGTATTTGAAGGTAAAAATGAGCAGCAATCTTAGACACTACTGCGAATCTACAAAATTCTAAATTCTTGTTTCAGTAAATCACAGAATCACAGGGTTGGAAGAGACCCATCGGATCATCGAGTCCAACCATTCCCACCAATGATAGCCCTTCCACACTCCCTTCCCAGAGAGCCTGCCTACCTAGCATGAAAACCCGCTGTTAAAATCTTTTTGATGTCACCACAAATGAAATATGAACACCTGCGGTGGGGTCAGCTCTCCCCATCTTCTGTGTCCAGCTCTGCAGCCAGCCCATATCACACGTGCCTACATGTGATGGCATGACAGATCTGACCCAAGCATGGTAGTTCCATTGGTCCTTGTGCTGTGAACACATATGAGGTATGACTGATCTAATAAGCTTGGTGTGCCACTGCCTGGCTGGCCACAGCTGCAAAAGAGAAATGCAGAATCTGACTGCTCCTACACACCACTCCTGGTATGTTTTCCCTATCTCTGCTGCACAACTGAATGACAGGATTCCCTTTCAAGGTCCTCTGCTAGAGGAGATATGAGAATACTGTAGTCCAATGACCTGAAAACATCAGTTTCCTCCTCAAACCTTTCCAGTCACAGTACAAGAGATTATTTCATATGTGAGGAAAAAGTCTCCAATTCATTCTTCAGTACAACCACTTCTAGAGTAGGTCTGGCAGAGAAGTAAAATCTTTTTATTAAAAAAAAAAATAAAAAGAGAATGTCAGAAAAATCCAAGCTCTCCAGTTTCCTAACACACACGTGAAACCTCATGTCACATCAACATCTCTTTGAACTCTAAGCTGGAATCAAAGGCCATAGAAAAGACTCTTCAGAGTGCAGTGAGCCAGCAGTTCCCCTCATCTCACTAGGTCATCTGTTCTTCCTGTTCCGTCTAGTGCCTACTGTAGCTTAATGGACTCTTCTCAGAGTTCTTCACAGGTTCTTCCCTCAGGCACAGAACAGAATTTAAGGGGAATGGATAGTATCCACAGGTGAAAGGAAATTAAATCCTTGTACATCCTTTGAAACATTGTAATGTCACAGTAGTAACACTATAGTCTGAGTGCTGGGTTCCTCAACACTTCAAAGAGCTGCTAATAGCAATTCACACCAGTACAGATCACTGTTTAGCTCCCCTCACATCACAGCTCCGGCCACAAGAAAGCAGCAGTGTTTCTCTGAGGAGCCTAGTGAGAAAAAAAATAAAATCATCATCACCACGCTACAAAGAATTCAGGTTGATATGGGGGTCAAATGAATCCACAGACTAAAAAAGAGCAAGCTTTGCCTCAAACTAATGTTTTGAGCATGAATTGCTCTGCTAGAAATGCTTAAACTCAGAACTAAGTTGCAGGAGGTTTGCCAGTGAGGAATTCCATCCATCACTGCTAACACCAATTTGGAATTTCCTCCTCCAAAGTCTAAGTCAGATAAGATTTAGAAGATAATTCAATATACGACAGTCCAGCCTTATCAGACAAGAAGATTCTCCACAAGGCTATAACCACTCTCTTAGCAGCAAATAATGGAAAGGAAGGGTAGTACTAATGGAGGCTCTTTATATGTTACTAAAGAACAGTCAGTTCCCTATCCATGCATGCTGACCAATACTGAGTTTGCAAAAGCAACTCACGTTTTATTCACAAATTAAGAGAGCAAGGAAGCCCCCTCAGGAGCCCCTGTCCTGCTGCTCCAGCCCCCCAGGACCATGGACAGCAGTGCCCTGGCTGCCGAACGCGCCGCCTTTCTGGCTGTGGCTGCTACCAGCAGTCCTACACGAGCTGAAGCGGAGCCTTGGTGTTCGTTGTCACCCTGGACTACAAGCTAAACATGCCACATAAGCTATCACGAACCAGTTCTGCCATCCCGAGTGCTGCAGTTCTTCAATGAGTGCACATCAGTCCAAGGAATGCCACTGTCCCCACTGAGTTCCAGCAAACACCTTAGAACAGCACAGAGAAGTTTAAATCTGCCCATTGCACAGGGGTTGGAACTGGATGATCTTTAAAGTCCCTTCCAATCCAAAACGTTCCATGATTCTCTGCTCTGTTGTGAACAGAGGCTTGCTCCCCAGCCCACATCCTGATAATAACTAGAACACAATGGCAGCATTCAGACAAACACCTATGAGCATCTCTTTCAGCTTCCGCTGGAAGTGGCCCCTGGCTTCCAAGACAAAATTAAAGGAGACTTAAAGGAAGGGAAACCTCACTGCACTCTACAACTACCTAAAAGGAAGTTGTGGAGAGGAGGGAGCTAGCTTCTCACAAGTGACACGGGACTGGACAAGAGGAAATGGCCTCAAGCTCTGCCAGGGGAGGTTCAGGCTGAACATCATGAAAAAAATTTTCACAGAAAGGGTCACTGTGCACTGGCAGAGGCTGCCCAGGGAAGTGGAGGTGTTTTCCTCCTGGAGGTGTTTAAGGGATGGGTGGATGAGGCACTGAGGGGCAGGGTTTAGTGTTTGATAGGAATGTTTGGACTCGATCCAATAGGGCTTTTCCAACCTCATGATTCTATGATTCTATGACTCCTGTGCAATGGCCAAGTTGTTATATGCCCACACACTATTTACTCCACATCATCTCCTTTGCCATATGAATAAAAAATAANCACAAGTGACACGGGACTGGACAAGAGGAAATGGCCTCAAGCTCTGCCAGGGGAGGTTCAGGCTGAACATCATGAAAAAAATTTTCACAGAAAGGGTCACTGTGCACTGGCAGAGGCTGCCCAGGGAAGTGGAGGTGTTTTCCTCCTGGAGGTGTTTAAGGGATGGGTGGATGAGGCGCTGAGGGGCATGGTTTAGTGTTTGATAGGAATGGTTGGACTCGATCCAATGGGTGATTCTATGACTCCTGCGCAATGGCCAAGTTGTTACATGCCCACACAGTATTTACTCCACATCATCAACTTTGCCATATGAATAAAAAATAAATACAGAATCATAGAATCACCGGGTGGGAAAAGACCCACCGGATCATCAAGTCCAACCATATGATGTGTCAATGCTGTTTTACACAGCTGAAGTAACAGCATCGCATCTCTGGGTGCGTATGTCCTTTCATGGGGAAGGAAAAGACACTACATTCATCTCTGCCATAGTACTGCTGCAAATGATTTTAAATAGCAATGCCAGCATATCAAAAACTAATTAATTCCCTTACATTTCCAGTTCTATAGTTGCCTCAAAATAAATTCACCATCAACCAAATTTAGGTGGCTATTGGCAGTCACTTCTACTTTGACAACAAGCACATCGCCAAGATAGAAGACCAGTATTCCTATAAGGCAGCTTCATTCTCACTCAGCATCTAAAGTTCAACTTAGAGGATAAGGAAAACGAGAGAAATGCCTACTGACAGTGAGCCTTGATAGGGTTGTGGGCTTCGCAACAGCTTCAACATGCAGGCGGGTGAAAACATCACTCATGAATTAAAGGGACAGAGGAAAGAAATAAAGAAGGGGAGGGGGAGGGGGACGGGAAAGAAAAAGGAAAGGTTGATGGACAGTTGGACTTGTTGAGGGTGAAATCAATTAAAGTGCATCAAATCCAGAATTCATGCTTTTTCAAAGTGACAAATATGTGCTGGAAACTGAGAAAGACGAAGGGAAAATAATGTCTTTGACCTCCCGGAGACCGGCTGTTCCTTCCGTCAGAGGAGCCAAAAGTGAAGTGAGATGCGTTCATGATAAATTGTAACAGCCAGGCAGCCACCTTAAAAAAGAACGAGGTGAAAAGGTTACAGAAGGGACCCAAAATGCAAAGAATTCGACCAACCATCAAGATAAATCAACTCAGGCCCTTGTGTGTGCATACCGAGCCTTCACAGAGCTGCTGCGGCTCATCTCAATTTGCTAGACTTACTTAAAGTGTAAGAGACACACACCCACGCATCTTGTTTACAAAAGCCTTTGAAAACATCCTTACAAAAGACTGATTCACTTCAGCCTTCCAAAGCCAGGGAATGCAGCCACCATGCAACCTGCCATCCTATTTGTGGAAACTCAGCCTCTGAAGCATTTCTTTGATATACACAAATATCACCATCAATCCTGCGTTCAGCTCAGTTCAGCTGTGTTATAGGAGAAAGCTTTCAAAACACTGGCCACCCTCTCCTACTAAAGCAAACAAAACATTACGCATCTGAAATGTTTCAAAGTCTTAGTGTATCTTAACTTCTTTTGCACTTTGAAGCATGGTACAAGTACTTGTTTGGATGCTTCTACTAGCATCCACCTTTGGATCTTTGCTGTTACTGATCATTACACTCATGCAGAATGCATGAGCAGCTAAAATATGAAGATAAAACAGTAAGCATACAACATCTAGGAATAAAACCTATGTTCCTTTGCTAGGAACAAACATTTTCAACCCATTAAGTGGCCAGGTGAAAGCCTTACTTGACAGGACAAGGAGTAAAGATTTTGTATTAAGGGAGGGCAGATTTAGACTGGATATAAGGAAGAAATTTTTCAACAAGGGTCATGAAACACTGGTACAGGTTAATCAGGAAGGCAGTGGGGACCCATCCCTGGAAACATTCAGGGTCAAGTTGGATGAGGGTCTGAACTGATCTAGGTAAAGATGTCTCTGGTCTTGCAGAAAGGCTGGATTACAAGACCTGTAAAGGTCACCTCCAACCTAAAGCATTCTGTGATTTGATCTCAATGTTACCTCCCATCCAAATGCTCACACTGACTTCAAACTGGCTCTCTCTTTAGTCCATCACATTTTCCAACACCAGACACTTGCAATACACGGTCCTTCCAAAGCTATTAATGCATGGCAACGGACATTAACCAAGATCATCAAGCAATAGCTGTCCAAGCCTTCCTGACTACTTATTGCAACAGCAGACTGACCTTTGCAGAGTTTACTGAAGAAAGCACATTTGCACTCCTTTCCCAAGCTGTTGCCAGCACTGAAGGGATCATACCAAGTAGTTTTCAACAATTCAGATGTGATCAGTTAAGCCTGTTCACACTGCTAACTTGTGCAGACGGGCATGTTAGGGTAGCCCTAAACACAGGGGCTATAGTGGATTCCCAGCTGAAGCATGGAATGTCTCATGCCTGGGATCCCAGCTGGCATCCAGAGCTTAGCTGCAAATGTAAAGGGAACAAAGTTCGAATTTATGTCGTTGCTGCAAGGAAGCTCAGCTATCAAGCCCTAGCTGGCACGCTCACAGCTCTGCCTTCAGAAAGCACTGGTGATCGTCTCACCAACTCCTCCTGACACAGATGCCCACCCCACTGTTGTTGCATTCTTCTTGATGACAACCTTCTCTGGACGGTCCCTTCCCCAAAACAGTATGATTCTCTCAGGGAGACACGAATTCACATCAACAAATCCTTCCCGACACTGCCCTGAAGCACTTTTGCTAAGATCAGCTATTCAGAGTGATGGGACACACTAGTTAGATCTCTCTGTGTGTTTATCAATCCCTTCTCAGCCATTTTCCTCTGTAAATCCGTCAAATCTTTTTCTTCAAGCTCTGTGGGAACAGTTAGGAGCTATCTCCTCAGAGGTGGCTGCCCCGCCACTTGGATTTCATCCTCCTCCTGCAGAAGCTGGATGTCAGCAATCAGAACTGGCCTGCACAGCACAGACACAGCAGCGCTACTGCCAGCACCTTTGGAGTGATGGAGTCCTTCTGAAAGGCCCTTAGAAGACCTCTTGTCCCTGTGCAGGGGACTGGGAAGAGTCCAGGACAGAGAAGGAAGAAAGGGAAAAGCCCAGAGATTAAGTTGGAGTAAAAAGTCCGTAAAACCCCAAATGAGACACAAGTAAATTTTGGTTTGCTGAACCAGGGCAGGAATCAAGCTGTTCCACAGGAACACAGAACCACGCAGGATTTAAAGGACACAATCATATTGGACTTTACAAGAAAATCAGTATTTCAAGTCTCTCCTGCAATGACTCTTAGCCAACACAGTGCAAGACATGTAAATGGTACCAAAGTACCGTAAGTACCGTTACAACCCTGTGATGGATGTAAACACAGTCACACACCACCAATAGCTTTGGACTTTACAAGCTTCTATTCACTCTTCCAGGGACTTTGCTGCCTGAAAAGTGATACACCTTCCCTCTTCAACACGGAGCATCGGACAGCCTGTTTGCCTTCTACTGATGCTGCAAGCTTTGTGGATGGCAGTGAACTGCCAGCCAGTCTAAATCTGCATAGATGCTGTCCTATGAAACTACACTTCGTGGCTTATATGCACTTTGATTGTGCAGATCTAGGTCAGCATCCCGCATCCTGACAAACATCAACCAAGAACGCTTATTTCTGCTCTCACACTTGTCATCACTCGAGCTGGTTATCATCCCCACTTTGTGGCTGGGGGAGTGAAGCACAAAGCAGTGAAGTGACTTGGCTGAGGCCATTTTGCAGGCCAGTGTGTGATTTGGGAATCAAGCCCAGGTGAGCAAGCACCAACCAGGGTTATGTCATGTTCCTAAGACTAAGTAGCAACGCTTTTGGGAAGACAAACTTGGTGGAGGGTTGACAAAGTCTGCAGATATAATGAGTTAGATTCTCTCAGTCAACTACCTAATGAATTTAACTAGAGTTTCAGGTGGCAGACAGACCAAAATTTCAGACAATCCCTAGTGCTTCCAAACAAGTTCCCTGTTGCTTGCTTGCTCACCAGCCAGAATAAGCACTAAGTGTTTTTAGATCCTTTACTTCAAGCCCTGCAGAACTGATCAGGAATCTCACTGATAAACCCTCTGTCCTCTATTTCATCCAACGTGCTGGATGAAAGGATAGAGACAAACATGAGATTATAGATATGAAATCATTAGAAGCTTTACCAAACAAAAAATGGGTTCTGTCACTATGATCGAATAGCTTCTGCTTCTGATATCTGGTGTCAGAAGGGGCAAATGAGAAAGGACCATGTGGCAGAAAAACAGCTTCACTATAGACAGTCTGGTAATCAGCAACCACACAGCTCCTCATCAGACATCCACAAGGAAAAAGGGTTCCCAAGAGCCAGACAGCAATTGTTATTCTTTTAGGACTGAAATTTATTTGTTTGTCCAAAAATATTTGCCATCTGAACATTTTTTTAATTTTGGTTTTGGATTTTTTGTTGATTTTCACTAAATTGCTTTCATTCGTTGCATGAAATCTTCCATCTTCAGTTATGTTTTCCATCTCTTCTCAATTCTTTTTCTGTTTTTGTGGATTCAAAAGTAATTTGGTGCTGAAATATTTTGGGTGAGTTTGAAATGGAGCTAAAGCTTTTAATGTTTTAAGGAAGAAAACACAGAAATCTTTTTTTAAGCCATTGTTTCATTACTGCTCATTATAGAAATGAACACAATTTTTACTGCATTTAAAAGAAAGGAAAAGCAACAGTAAAATGTGACTAAACGAAAGCTCCTCTTTGCTGATCCTTGACATCTGGCATCACCACAACTGCTGCCACACAAAAATAGGCTGCAGCTCTGGGACACAGGCCACATAAGTGGTAATGTTTTATTTTTAGAGGGACAGTACAATTGAAAGAAAAAATCCACAACCAACTTCTCATCCCTCTTTAAAGGGCTGCCTCTAGAGAAGGAACAGAGCAGAGACACTTACTGTTTGGGTAGAGTCACAGTGAGCCACTACCACCACCTCTTGCCTCCATGCACACTATGTAAACAAACAGGGTTGGGAGCCTGGTGGCTGATTCCACCTGTTTGGTGATGGTTTGTAGCCCAGAGCTCCTGCTTTCCCCCAGAAGCCAGTCAGTGCCTTTAGAAAGCAGTAGCATGTCATCACCCACCCTGCCTGACCTCGAGGAGGCTTCTTGCCAGTGTGCCTCAAGATGACTTGCTGCAGACTTTAAGATATTTAAGACATCCTAAGACACCCTTAAGCTTTCATGTTACTCCACACTGTGTGACCTCTGCCTTGTACCTTAAACAAAACACAGAAAAGCAACTTTGTACAATCATAGAATTGTTAAGGCTAGACAAGACCATCAAGATCATCAAATCCAACCATCAACACACCATCACTGTGCCTACTAAATCATGTCCCCAAGTGCCACATCTCTGTGTTTTTGGAGCCCCTCCAGGGATGGAGACTCCACTACTGCCCTGGGCAGCCTCTGCCAGTGCTTCACCACTCTTTCAGTAAAGAAATTTTTCCTAATATCAATTCTAAACTTCCCCTGGCACGGCTCGAGGCCACTGGGATGCCTGTGCAGTCCTGATGCTGTACTGTTCTACTGATACACCACCATGCCCGTGACTTGTGCCGCAGTTGTTGTCTTTTGCACACAGGCTAGCTAGAGGATCACATTGATTCTTCATCTGCATCCTCAGCACATTGCTTAAGGAGGAGCCTGAGCACAGCATTCACCTTAGAAGGACCTGAGATCTCCATACATTGTCTGCCCAGCACACAGAACAGGCTTCCATCCAACGCACTGAATAGAAGGGTCAAACCCAATTCCCCCCAGACATCCCAATATGTAAAGTTTGCTGTTGATACCAAGACCTCATCCTAATGTGTGACCCCAACACAACACAGAGGAATAGATGACAGGTTTTAGCATGGATTGTCTTTCCTGAGCAACAAGCATTCTCTGTTGTCAAGTGAAATCCATCACTAAGTGAAACAAGGCCATTTCCTCCAAACGTAAATCCTAGAATTACTGGTGGGGAAGGGAATTCAGTAAAAGCGCTGTAACGCTGTGCCATGCACATAATCCAGCTGGTTTAATTCACAGCTTCCCAATCTCTGGAAACCTTGACTTGAAAAGACCTGAAGCGTTGACCCCAGTCTTCTTTCTTCTGGTGCAGCTTCCTACACTAACCCTCTGGGATATTAAATCTTCCACTTACATTTTCTCCTAAGCAAAGAGGATATGAATTTCATAACTCCTCAGCCAAACTGCCATCAAGAGCCATGAAATATGACAGGAAACCACCAGCATGGACTTGCAAGTGCTCCGTGCAGTCACAGGAGCTGCAGGACTGGACATGCTATTAAGAGCAGCACACAGCATAGCTGCCTGGAGCACAGAGGTTCACAGGGTGCATAGAGAAGAGCAAGGTTACGCTTGATCAAATCTGAGCAGGACAGAGCCAATGCCTTTGCCAACGTTGCACATGCAAAAGACAACCTGTGCTTAGCAAGGAGTCACTCTTTACATTAGTCTGACCTCGGGGCAAAGAAAATACCAGGCTGCCAAGGTAGAAGGGCAGGAGAAGGGAAACAAACCCTTTATTTAGACAGACAGTAGCTACAGGAGTAACCCACTGTGTATTTCCTACTTGAACTTGTGCCTCTCGCTGTGACCAAGGTGATGGGAACTGGTGGAAAACCAGGAATTAGGTTGAAGCAGTTTCGCCTTCCTCACCAATAGCACTGCCAGAGCAGACTTTCTGCCAGAAACTCACAGGTCACAAAGCCCAACGTGGATCACAACAGCAACAAAGTGTTTCCAATGAAAATAATCAGGGTATGGAACAGCCTCCTAGAGGAGACTAGCATGGCAATGCAGCACCTCAGTACCCAAGGGCACGCTGCAAAACTCTCGTTCTCCTAAAGACTATTTTGTTATGAGCAAGAAGCTAATAACGATACCCCCCAGACCAAAGGACTGCATTTTGCCCCTCCTTTCAGCATAGTTAACATGAATTTAATAAAAAACCTAGGAGTTTTTAAGTAAGTCAAACAAATTACCACACTTTGCCCCCTGCCACAGTTTTAATACCCAAAATAATAGAGTTGAATAGTTAAAGAAATCCCAGAAGGAACTCAATAGTGCCGTCAGATAGGACACTTCTGCAGACAATACAAAGTCCTGGACAGCTGGAAATCAAGAAGAGGAGGAGATACTTGCAGGGAGTTGCAGAGTTCATACCACAAACACATCCAACTACTGTGGGCTCCTACGCTTTAGCTATCCAAGGCACACAATCACAACCAGAACCATCAAGAACTGGGGTAGCCCCTCAATACTTGTGTAGAAACCCTGCAGACAGGAGAAACTAGTACAAAGTCTCCCATCACACAGAATGGGGCAGCAAGCACACATGAAAGTGCACGTGGGAAGGTGTTAAGGAACAGCTACACGAGGTCTTACACAACACAGACAGGGCAACGTCCATGATATACTGTAAATCAATTGCTGTAAAGTCCCCAGTAGAACAGACACAGCCTTCTCTACCAAATCAAGGTTCACCTGCATGAAGGATACACAGCAGCACTCCAGCAATCCATGTTCGTGCCACACAACACAGAATGAAAACATTCATTGAACAAGCCATATCACAGGTTTTGGGCTGCAACAACAATAGTAGCATTCTTATTCTCATAAAGATTCTGGCATTAAAACTGATGCACTTGCTTAGTTAAGTAGAAAGAACTAGGAAAAAAGAACAAGAGGGACTGGTTGCTCATTGTACCACTGCCTTCAGTCCAATTACTGCTATTCAGTCAGTCTGAGCAAGATCACATCTCCATATCTCCACCTGACCATGATCTGGTGAACTACCAAAAGCATCTCACCACTTTAATTTCTAGGAATTCAAGGCTAACACACAGGTGCTAGCATACTTGGTCTCTCTCCAGCCAAGAAAACACTTAATCCCATGATTCCAAGGTCCACGCTCCACATTTGTCCAGAAAACCAAGCACACAACCAACTTGGAAACAAGAAAAATAAAAGCTCAATACAGATAAAACAGCTCCTTAAGCACCTTTTCTTCAGCCACACTCCAACCCAGACCAGGTGTGCAACTTGCCATATTTACAAGCTACCAAGACGTGCTATTCTGCAACCCAATCCCTACATACACCTCTTCTTACACCAGTCTCCACATACCATATTCCCAACTGCATGGAAAGTTTGTTTACTCACAGTTAGCAGTAGGTAACGCTCTTCTTTCCATCTCTTCTCATCTCTCTTGGTTCCCCAAGGTCCTTTGTAGCAAAAGTGGCTTTGAAGCAGACAGTTGATTTCCATCAGTCAATCAGAAGACTTCAATAAAAGCAACTTCACCCCACAGTGATTTCTCCTCAGGGTACGTGATGCATTTTTCTCATCCTTTAAGGACACTGCAGTCACTTGCATGCAACAGTCACTTGCAACATTGCACACAGACTAATATTGAATTTACTCTTCCTTTACCAGTACAAGTTGGCTTTTTCCACCTCTACTCAAAGAAGTGTGGACACCAACACACCCCCAGGAAAGAAAAATGGGAGATTTGAGGCCCAGCACGCAACTACTGAGCTTGACTCCTCCACAAGAGCCACAAGAGTAAACCCCAAAGGCAGTCTCAGGTTTATAGAAGAGGTTGGGTGTGAGGGACTGAGCTTAAAAGGAGCAGAGGCTGTGCCAGAGCAACCCAGGTGAGGCTAGTCAGGGCAATAAGGACCTACTGGTGCACTCAGGCCCTGGCAATTTTTACTTAATTACTGCCAGCAGAAGGCCCTTAGACAATCCCAGGATTATCTAGAGAAATTTCTACATTTTTCTATGGGGATTTCACTCTTGGAATAGGAGAGTAAAAGAAGGGGATTGCCTGTCACCCAAAATCCAGATTAGCTGGCTGTCTTTCAAAACCACACCCTTCGTTGCTCCCCAGGAGTGCAAACCAGGTAACTGTGCTAGATTTTAAGTTGATGAAGACCATAAACTGGCACAGCTGCTGAGAATGTAACATAATTCTGCCCCTGAAAGATCATGACTGCTCTTTGTCATAGCCAAAGTGTCCTTTGATTCTTTGCAGAGGCAAAATGGACCCAAACTGGCACTGACAAAACAGTCTGGCAGCTGGCACTTCCATGGAACCTTCCTAGATCACAGCAGAAAATTAAAGGGAGCCAAGTCCAGGAGGTCAAGGAGTGCAAGAGCCGGCGATTCACATTCCTCACCAAGGTGACAGCTCTCTACAACTGCCCTCAGATGGCTCAGCCTGCTGGGACTACCACACCCCGGCTGGATTGTAACCTCTGTTTGCTTTTTCTCAACCCTCCCCAGTCCCTGGCATTCAGGAGTGGAGTTAAGCACGTGAGAAGAAGGAATTGCCTTTTTATGATAGTCTTTCCCTTTCCTTCATGTCCTCCTTTCCCCTTATCCCTCCCTGTGCTCTGCCCCCAGCTCTCTACAGCGAACTCCTTGGCACTTCGTACTTCTCGCTTTCTCTTCTGAGTCACCGGTAGCATCCTTCCCACTACCCTGCTGTGGCAGCTTTTCTACCCCAAGAAGATAATAAATACATCAAGCCTGTCAAAGTCGCATTGTTTTGGCTGGGAAGAGGTGCCCCCCTGCCGGGTGAGATTACTTCCCACAGAGATGTATGGCTTTCCCCTTACTGACAGCTCTCCAACAGGGAGTAATCGGTGTCCAACCGAGAGGAGCAGGCAGCAAACGTTGCTAAATGGCACTTAGGACTGATGAGGGCAAGGAGGAGGAAAAAGAGCTTAGCCCTGCTTACACAAAGCCCTCCTCTGGCTGGCGTGGTGTGCTGACAGAGAGACAAACTGGATCTCCTTGCTGGCCCTGCCGATGGTTTCCCAGGCAGGGGGTGGCAGTGAGAAATGGGAAACTAATGTTCCTGCTTGAGTCTCAGGGCAAGTGTCAGCCTTAATCCTGCACAAGCATGACACCTGCAACTCTCAGTGCCTAAATGTGCGAGTGAATGGGAAATTAAGAAAGGAAAAACACGAAGAAGGACAGAGAAGAATCTCTCTCCTTGCCCTTGGCTACAGGTGTTTTTCCAGAGGTCAGGTCCTTTCAACCTCCCAAGCAGCAAGTTCTCTGGCAAAGATTCTCCCAGAGCTGCACTCTGGGCACCAGACATTTCTGGGACAAGAGCTAGCAGGGAAGCGGCATTCACTTGGGAGACAGACTTCCCATGAAAAATTCATGAAGAAAGAGTTTTGCTTGTTTGCATTTCACAAATGTGTAGGATTTTCAGCAACCTCCGAGACAAGCAGGTAAACTGAAGGGCAGCTGTGTTCTCACCTGCAGGTCATCAACTCTCCTCAGAAACCTGTCAGCATTGTGCTGCTGGCTTTGATTATGCCGCATGAGGTAGCTTTGTATTCTCAGATTTTTTAATTAAAGAAAGAGTAAAATGATCATTGAGACACTGTGATGAGACCGAGCAGTATTGCAATGAGTCATCTGGAGTTTCTCCACCTCTAGATCAGCCTCTTCAAAGACACTTAAGGGAATCAATTGCCCGTATCCCACTAAAATCCTCTCTGTATGTGGTTCATGAAGCTTTAAGCCCCTTTCCCACCCCCATAACCTCCATCCCTCACCTCTGAAATCTCTCTAGTCCATTATTCTTGAAGCTGATTTGTGAACAATGCATTCACTTTCCGTACTGCCTAATGAAGATGTTCCTGGCCCTGAACATTACATCTGCTGCATGCTTAATGGAAAAAAATAGCTATTATTATCATTGGTGGTTCAGATGAGTTTCTTGGCAGTAAGGGTGGTACAGTTATGTGGACAATCAAACAAGCCAGTGATTATCGCCAATGCATTTTTAAGGAAATCATTGCTGTTTAAACGCCCATCACAACAATACCTCATTTAAAAGCATAAAAGCTTTCACTCAGCAGACCTTTTTTTTCAAATAGCTAGACAATTAAATAAATCTCCTGACACTTAACCATCATTTACCCAACAGTCAGAAAATGGATTCGATGCCTTTGCATTAGTTAGATTACGATATTAAAGAACAAGTGAACAAGTATGAGGTGAGGGAAGATCTTGGAGGATTGTGTGCTGCACTGCAAGCACAGCATGGTATCTTTTGAGGGATTTTTGTTATTCCCTTATTCAAACATCAAGATAGTTCTTGGCATTATCGTGTTTCATAGATTTTAACGTTCTTGGGAAACAAGGTGGTTGTTCCCCCTTTTATAGGTTGGAAACTGAAGCAAAGCAAAACACCATCCTGAAATGCCTTGTCTGAACCAGGAATAGAATCTGGATGTGGTGAACTGTTCAAAAAGTAATGTTTCTACACTTAACTCTGATCCAAGCTTTATTTTGTGAGCATTTCCATTAAAACAGATACCCCAAAACTTCAGCACAAGTGTGCATTAAACCTTAGTAAGCAGAAAAAGGCTGGGATCTGCTGCATTTTTGCTAGCCTCTTGGGAAAGGCTGCATTATCTTAAAACACATTGAAGCAAGTGTGACTGCCCCTGCACTGGTATGAACATTGGCCGTTACCAGATGATAGACCTTTTATTACGTGTGATCCCAGTGGTGCTCTTAATCCCTGGCTCTAGCACTTCTCCCTCATTAGGTTCCTCGCGTGAAGAGCATGTTCTTCTGATACCATTATTGAAAAAGCGATGCTAAGTAACTCCTAGATTTATTACCTTCTGCCTGCTGTCAGCTCCCAGTGACTGCAATGCAAGTGCCTTTCTCCATTCCAGGTAACAGCAATGATACAAAACTTTTGTCTTCAAGCAGTGTTCGACTTTGAGATGTTTTATAGCATATTCATTAACTTACGCTGAATTGCACGATGTCCTTTGAAATGTGCTGTTCAAAAAAAAAAAAAAACAAACCAAACTGAAAGGAAGGCAATTGATCCAGTTTTTTAATGAAGTAACTACTTCTTGTATCAGTCCAGGCTCTAAATAACTGACAACTATATGGAGAGTTAATTGTTTCCTGATCTCCGCTTGCTCAATTTTTAAAGAGCTCCCACAGATAGATTTTATAGAGATGGATCTTTGTTCTACCTCCCTCCTAGTCCTTCCTTTGGCAGAAAACAAATGCCTGCACTTCATAAAGATGTTTATGATGGGACGGAAAGAGTTAAAACCTCATCTTCCACTCCTCCCTCTTTATCGTTTTAATTGGCTGTTCTGATGACCTGACCACCTCTTTGATACGCATCAAACGCCAGCCTGTGAAATACGGAGCATGTCAGCCTGCCGAACAAGGGTCAACCCGATTGTCAATAAGGCCATCAATCAGACCTACTGGCAGGGTGGATCCAATCCAGACCAAAAGCCCCAGCTGGAAATGAAACAGCCTCCCTGATAACGTCGTGTGCACTGCGCCACCCGACAGCTCGCGGAAGGGTCACTGGCCTGGAGGCCAGCAGGCGGCAAACTTCAAACTGGAAAAAGGCAACAGTGAGCAAACACCAAAACCCCCTAAATCAACTAAAAGGAACCCTCTGAGCCAAGCCAAATCCAAGGAGCTAAGTGAGGTGAGAGAGACAGGAGGACACGCAGGGAATCAACGCACAGCACAAGAAGGATGTGGATCTACTAGAGTGGGTCCAGAGAAAACCATGGAGATAATCCAAGGGCTGGAGCATCTCCCATATGAGGACAGGCTGAGAGAGCTGGGGTTGTTCAGCCTGGAGAAGAAAAGGCTGCGGGGAGACCTTAGAGCAGCTTCCAGTGCTGAAAGGGGCTCCAGGAAACCTGGGGAGGGGCTCTTGATCAGGGAATGCAGGGATAGGATGAGGGGAATGGTTTATAAGCTGAAAGAGGGGAAATTGAGACAAGATCTTAGGGAGAAATGGTTTTTTTGTGACGGCAAGTATTTCCTTGAGTGGTTTTCAGGCTCCATCACCCCTTTCGTGAAGAGAATAGTTCTAAATCCTCAACAGGAAGGGCAGAAAGCTCAAGACAAAGTATCTAACATTGCCATGGTGAACATGCACTCCTGTACACCAAAGTGCTCCCATACACTACAAACACAGAAACCCCAAAGCTTACACACATGATACATGCGCTATTTTGAAGCACAGGAGCTTGGAAGCAAGATGGATAATGCCAGAAAATGGCACTTAGCTTGGAGGACCATCCCTGTTGCTGTTCCTGAGAACCTGTCACCCAGATACCTTCACTACATGAAGACCATCAGTGTCACACATACAGACTTCAGCATGAACTCACATGGATGTTCACATTTATATTTACCACAGAATGTTTTGAGGTCAGAAGGGACTCTAAACCCCATCCAGTTCCACCCCCTGCCATGGGCAGGGACAACTCCCACTGGATCAGGTTGCTCCAAGCCCCATCCAGCCTGGCCTTGAACACCTGCAGGGATGGGGCAGCCTGGGCAACCTGGGCCAGGGCCTCCCCACCCTCACAGTAACAAATTTCTTCCCAGAGTCAAGCCCTCTTTATCCTGTTGCTCTGAAGACAAGGCAATCACTTGCTATATACTGCAAGCCAACTACACCAGCTGCCACGTGGTAGTTTCACACCCTCTGGCCTTCCACCCCTGCCCTCTGCTGCACCTCCTCGTGTCACTGCTCACGTCTCAGGGCTCAGAGACTGGTGTGGTACAAATATTTGCATGCTCTCTGGGAGAAACTGAGTGCGCTGGCCTCCAGGGGCAGGCGGTCTGCATATTTATTCTGAAATAGCAAACAACCCGGAGAGCAAAGAAGAGAAAAAGCCAGATAAGATAAAAGCATGTTACCAGGCCTAACAACACAAAATCAACAAAGACCACAGAGAAGACTTATCTGCAAAGACCAGCAAAGCCAGCAGCCTAGTGATTCTGACAGAGGAGCCCTTTTGCAGGTTGGATCACTCAGAGGATTGGTGAGATGAAGCTGGAGAGCCCAATATCAAGTCACTGTGAATCCCTGTCTGTGTCTGAAGACGATTTACGTTAAAAGATGTTTGTGTGGTCTCTGTCCTGCCCGCATCACAAAAGTGTAACTGCAACCAGCACCTTCATAATACAGAAAAGAATTAGAAGACTTTCCTATACATTTTAAGGTTCTTCCAGATCAAGCCATAGGCAAATATCTATGGTGTGAAACAAACATGGTGTGAAACACTGCAGCAGTTAATTTCCAGTGTGTCATGGAACTGGATACTTCTTCCAGAAGATAGGTTCACTCAGCTGTGAAGGTTCCTCTGTCATTTTGGAAGTACCCACATGTGCTGAAGTTTTAATTCATGCATGTGATTAATTTATAAAGTGAAGCAAAGTGTACTTGTTAAACAAACTGCATCTGATGAATCCGTAGGGAAAAAGTAGAAAGGAGGGAGAACCACATGTGAAAGTCATATGGAAGGGTGTTCCACCAGCTTGGAACCAGATGGAAGAAAACATTGTCCCTGGACACTGTACAGAGTCCTACTGATAACACATGATAAATCATTCACCGAGTGTAAGCAGGAGAGTGAACATCACCACATACCAAGCTGTGCAGGGACAACAGGACCGTGAGCTGGAGGACATTAGATAAAAGGACAGCATTAAAAGCTCAGATGTTACTCCCTTGTGTAGATCTAATCTGAGCTGTTATCAGCAGGGACAGCCAGAATAGCTGCAGAAAGAAACAAATGCACAGCAGCAGTGAATGCATTGAAAGAAACCACAACACAGCCTAGTCCGTAGTAACAGGAAGCTGAACAGGGATCCTGAAGAACTGTCTATGAAGTCTATGAAACCCTTATGAAGAAGATATGAGTTTAGTCCTGTATCCAAGCACCAACTTCTCTGTGTGACCTTCAATTTAGTCCTGTATCCAAGTACTAACTTCTTTGTGTGACCTTCAACAAATCATCTAGGGCATCCTCCCTCTAACTCCAAAGCACTGCTGCCTTCTCAACAATGCTGCATCTCCCAGAGAGCTGAAATCTCTTCTTCCACATACCTGCCTCTTTGACTTGAGGGTTCTCTGTGACATTGTCTTCTCAGGAGGGACAACTGCTCCTGAGACATGAGAACTCCAGGTTTGACCGGGTCAGGAGACAGGACAGCATAACACATAAATGCTACTCAGAAGCAGGTTAGGCAGAAGGTGGCTATGCCTGATAATCAATAATTGATTTGTAGGCATCAGTATCAAAAAGTCCTGATGCCTGCAGGAGCCTCGCTCAAGATAAATGGGGCATTACATTGACATGGAGCTGCAGATTTCAGACTGACAACTAGTTAAAGCTTTACATCAGCTGAACTTCCCAAGCCTGTTTATGGCCTGAAAGTTCATTCCTGGCTGTGACTCCTCTCCTCTCGCCAGGGTTTTCATTTCTTGTGCTGTAGGGAATTTTCCTATTGGGGGAAGCGGAACATAATGATAAATATGACTACTTCATGTCCCCAAGTGCATAATTATCTGTGCAAGGACCAAATGACTTCTTGCCTAACAAAGGCCTGAAATCTCTCTTCCAAGTGCAGCGCATTTCTTTTTAATGGTACAAGCCTGCATAACAGACCCCAGAGCCGGATGGGTCATTGTGCACACGCAGACAAGAAAGCTGATCAAAACACATCTCTGCAGGACCACCAAGGATGACACTAAATTAGACCACCCAGTCACTTTGTTGGCCCTAATTTGAGAAGCCAGAATCTCAGAGTGTAAAACACTGTCCTCACCCGGGTTCCTTGGCCTGCGTTTTAGACCATCACATATCTCCAGTGACTTTCCGCTACCGACCTCTTACAACAAATCATCCTAACCAGCCTCCCTCCCTCCTGGCAACATCCTGTTCCTTCCTCAAAAAAACCTCCCACTCACAATTCCAAGGTTCGATATCAATCTTAAATAAATGCCTCTGGACTCAGCTGCATTCCCTAAACCACCTTATCTCCTGCCTCTCCAGAACAGCAGTGGTTCAAGAAGCACATGCAGAAGCCTCTAAGGCCTTTTTAATTTTAATTCCACCCTTGCATTTTCCTTCTCTTCCCCATATTTTCTTACAGAGAAGGGAAGTTATCTTCAAGAGAATGCACATGGTAATATAGATGCCTGCGTACTGTGACTTCTTGATCAGAAAAATGATAACCGTAAAAAGAGACAGTACTGCAATTTTCTATATGAAATACAGTGAGAAAAGAATCCATGGGAAAGGTTCTGCTCCAGCACCTCCCTTGCTCTGGCTTCCCTCACTCCACAGCTCAGGTGAAACAAAACTCTGCCAATAAGTCTGCTCATCAGAGTCCCTTCTATAGCATCCAACTCTCTCCATCCAACCTTCCCACATCCCATCTATAAACCATCTTGAACTGAATCAGAAAAGCATCATCTCCAGTCCCTCGGTCAGCACTACGGAAACCACAGGCATTTCCAGCAAGGAAGTCAGCCCAGGACAATGGGGCTCCTCATTGCATCGTTCAGCTAAACAACTCGAGCCAAGCAGGAAGAATCCAGGTCCTGACACAAGTTATGTCCGTGAAAGCCCATGGAGTAACTCACAGCCAAAAGGAACCACATTCACTCCTTGATCCGGCAGTTTCTCTTTAATTCTCTAAGTCTTTATACTTTGCCAACTGCAGGAAAGACTGGTTCGTGTTGGACTTAAGATTTTCACAAAGGAACTCTTACCCCACATATTTCACTGTTTCAACACTTCTGTAACCCTTTCTGTTAATGTGTTTAACCCTCAAACATGCCATGCCTGGTGCCTTGCTGGTTACAATCCTTCCAAAGAACAGGATCACTCAAAAGCAATGAGGTTTGCCTGCTCATATTTCACAATTGTAAGGTTATATGTGATACTGGTGCTTACCTACTCTTCTTTTTGGCTTCCTTTGCTCTGTCCTCATCTCTCCTTGCCTTTACAGAGTACCAAGATGCCCTGATCATCTAACCAACTCCCTGGAGTCCATTTCAATGAGGATCTGTTTCTCACTTGAGAGGAATTCCTTGTGTCTTCCCCAGACTGGCATCTCTTTTTTTTTTTTTTTTTTTTTCCAAATGTAAGTCTAACCAACTAATTCATTAGCAATTCACTTGATAATGAACCAGTGATCATCTTTAGGAAAAGCAGCAGTGAACTAGGAGATTTCCAAGCTGGAAGAAAAAGCTGGAGAAGAAGCAAAGAAAACAGGGTTTAGTCAGAAAAACAAAGTGGGGTGAGTAAGATGGCATGGCAGTCTCCTAAAATGCCCTCAGAGTCTGTAAAGTAATGCTATTCCAGCACACGCATCCCTCAGATGCCCTCCCTCTACTTATCATCCAACTCATTCAGCCATGTCACTGACATATGTACTTAGCAGCAGTTATCGTCAGTGGCACATAAATAAATGGCAGGTATCAAAGAATCAAGGTCGTCAACTCATCATGAATATTTCAAAGAGAAGCAACATGAAAAGCTCAAGTGTCCCAGCCTCTCAGATTTCCAGCAGAAGGCAAAAAACCAAACACACAAACACACACACACACACACACACACGGCTGGGCCATCACATGCACAAAGCTCATTTCAAGGCAATACCACATATGTTACAAGACAATCTGTCACATTTTAAAAATATATAAATATATATCGTATATCTCCTCTGTATAATGTGCAAACTCTAAGCAGCTGGCAAGAGGGCAGTGGTGATTTAATGCAAGCAAACTGTGCTTTGCTGAAGGGGCTGGGGAGTAGATAGCTTGGGTCCTAACAAGAAGCCTCTTTGACAAAGGCGCAGAGTGGCATCTTTTCACACAATTATATGTGGGTCACATTAACCTCTGCTGGGCAGGATTCCCTTGAGCTGCTTCTGTCTGCATGTCACTGCAAAGAAATCAAAGCTGAAATTCCTCTCTTCCCTCTCTTTCACAGTCCTGGGCAATGCAGTCAAAGGATGGAGAGGGTGAAGGGGTTCCCAGCTTGTCACACACAGACACAGGCTGCAAGTGTGAGTTTCCCAGTGAACTCGGCAGCAAACTCCACACTTCATGGCCCAGTAGTTCCATTAATATGTTAATCAATGGACACACGGGAGATTTTAAGCTGTGTCAGTGCACTATAATATTTGGAGATACGGCTACTTATAGGGAGTCCTCAGAGTGGTCATCCAGTACCTGAAGGGGGCCTACAGGAAAGCTGAGGAGAGACTTCTAACAGGGACCTGGAGTGATAGGATGAAGGGTGATGGCTTTAAATTGGAAGGAGGAAGATTCAGATCAGACATGAGAAAGAAATTCTTCACAATGAGGGCGGGGAGGCCCTGGCCCAGGTTGCCCAGAGCAGTGGTGGCTGCTCCATCCCTGGAGGTGTTCAAGGCCAGGGTGGATGGGGCTTGGAGCAACCTGATCCGGTGGGAGGTGGAACGAGGTGGGGTTTAAGGTACCTTCCAACCCAACCCGTTCCATGACTCTATAGCCCAAGGGACTTACTGGTTTCACTTTCAGTACATATGCCAGATGTCACTTGGAAACTGAATTTTGTGGATGGAGAGACAGACAGAAGGCAGACAGACATTTTTTCACAGGCTTTAGAGACATAGATTTTCTCCTGTTGAGTACAATGTGAATTTGCAAACAGAAATTTCATCAAACCCATCACATTTCATTAAAGAACTTTTCTTTAACCAAATCATTCCACTGTTCTAGGTTTGCTTGTTTGTTTAATGCCTGCAGGGAGTTTATTTATCAGACAGTTCCATTTCTGGGTGGCAGAAATGTGCCTTGAAAGTCTGCTGGTTTTATGGGTTACTTTTTTTTTGTTTCTCCAGGCTTCTCATCATTTTCTTCATGGTACCTCTGAGCTCCACTGGTTTGATGTGGTACATAGCAAATGATCTTTATGTTCCATGGCAAACTGGATTTAAATGACAAGATCTTCTAAATTTCAGAAAGTCACCGTGTAAACCCTGCTTTCATTTCTGTTAAAACAGGTTCTTTCTCAACAAGCTCATTATGTAAAGGAAGGAAACATTCCATGCAGTGACAACCAATACTTACACTGTCATTCAGCTCCAATTATTTTGTTCATTCACATCTTTCAATCCCAGTAGGCTGGAGGGTTTTGAACTTGCAGAACACAAGAAGCTGGAGGAGCCTTTGAAGATGGTTGGAGACTGTGAGATAAGGATGTAAATTGGACAGCAAAACACCTAAAAGTGAAGATTAATACTGATGATTTTAAAGGTATCGGAACTTTTTTCTCAAGCTGAGATCAGTTCCAGATCATGATCTGATATTATAAAATACACTGCGGCATTACCAGAATCAGTAATTGCTGCTCACCTTTTACCCTCTTGCTCATTTCCCCTCCATGCCAAAGTGCTCTTTCCACTCATTTGTGCCAGGAAAAGTCCGTGTGTGACCAGGCGCTGAACCAGACAGAGGAACTTTTCCTGCTTTAAACAAACAAACAAACACACTAAACCCTATTTTTTTTTCCCAAGTTGGATGGCTCCTCCCATCTGGTTCCCAACCACAGGAGTAGTTGTGCCAGCACAGCAGCAAGAACAAGAGGCCAGGAGACAACAATGACTTAAACCAACGTTACCACCAAGCAATTTGTAATATCAAACCACAGGCTAAATCTCAACTAAAAGCTTTTCGGGTTCAGAGTGAACACCTCTATTAAGATGAATTAAGCAATTTACAGTGTTCAGAGCTGTAGCTTCAAATGTAGTTTAAATCTTTATTTTCAACTCATCCTTGTGGCAAAAATGGCCTGAAAGAAACCAGATAGGGAGATCATAGATTAGATAGAGTTGAGATCTTAGGAAGAAATGTTTCACCATGAGGGTGGGGAGGCCCTGGCCCAGGTTGCCCAGAGCAGTGGTGGCTGCCCCATCCCTGGAGGTGTTCAAGGCCAGGCTGGATGGGGTTTGGAGCCCCTGATCCAGTGGGAAGTGACCCTGCCCATGGCAAAGGCTGGAACTGGCTGGGCTTTAAGGTCCCTTCCAACCCAATCAATTTTGTGATCATTAATTCCAGGCTTCTGTAGAAGGCTTTTTTTGTGTTTATGTTCTCCTTAATAGAAAAGCGTATCTCTGCACTACAGTCACCCTCACTGTGACTCCACTGTACTACAGAGATATCAGAACTACCTTAAAATTCATGAGTGCAGGTCCTGATAACCATCTAGTCTCAACAGCACAGGCTCAGCATGGACTAATTTGTCCTGACAAGATTATTTGCAAATTAGGTGAGGAGGTCAGACAGCTGCCCTATAACCACACAAAAATGTAGTAAACATTGGTTCCAAGTTTACACCATACCTACATTTATATGTTTTTCATAGAGCATTTGCTTCATGTACCTGCCCAGTACCACTCTTAGGCACAGTTTCAGCCAAGAATAAGTTTAAATATTACTTCTCCCAAGTAACAAGTGATAGGACGAGAGGAAGTAGCCTCAAGTTGCACCAGGGGAGGGTTAGACTGGATGTTAGGAAAAATGTCTTTACTGTCAGAGTGCTGAAGCCCTGGCAGAGGCCACCCAGGCCAGTGGTGGAGTCTCCATCCCTGGAGGGGTTCAAAAAACATGCAGACGTGGCACTCTGTGACATGGTTTAGGAGGCATGGTGGTGTTGGGCTGACAGTTGGACTGGATGAACTTAGAGACCTTTTCCAACTTAAACCATTCTATGATTCTACACATGCCTTGCTCAGGCTGAGATTTCAGGTCTGTACTCACCTAAGCCAAGCTTCTTTCAGCTGAAGGGTAAGAAGTAGTACCCAGCTGGGAAGACTCAAGCATAGTGATGGTTAATGTCACACAGAAACTGGATCACTGGAATAAACACAGGTAAACCCAAGGAGGACAGGAGAAGGTTTGGCCTTGAACTAACAAACAATTGGTTTCTAGATGTTTATACATTGTATGTCTGTGTGAACGGTAAGAGCCTGCCCCATCCAGAGGAAATCTTGCTCTCCTCCTGGCCACAGTGCAATGTCACACACTCCAATTTGTTCCTTGTCATTGTGAGTGCTTTACGAGGAGTGAATATTCTCCTCCCATTATCCTTAGTTTCCATGGCACTGCCTTCTGCCTCTCCTTTTTTTCCCTCTCAGTTGAATGATCTTGTTTTCCACTATCGCCATTAGCTGGTACCTCACAAACCTACTACCTAGCAGTCCCGCTACTGTGATCAGTCCTCGTCCCAGAAGAAAACAGGTTTCTAATGCTGTCCAGAAGCCCCTTTGTGAAAATCACCTAGAGATGTTCTCTGGTGGTTTTAATTAATTAGACTGTAAAAACAAGTAGTGTTGTCTGAACAGAATAAAAGTTTCAGGTGCCTCAAAAATTAATTCAACTTTTTGGCATAAACATGACCTCCCAGCACTGAAATGTAATGATACATGCAAGTAAGAAATCAACCTGGCCAGTTACTAATTCAAAGCTGTGGAAAAAGTTTTTTTTCACTGCTTCAGGAACATGCCTTTCTTATAACCTTATCATACAAACAGCTTTTGTATGACTCCTATTCACCAATTTGGGAGTTTCAAAAGGATATGAGAAAAGAAATGATGGTAAGATCCTGGGGTACTTCCCTGAGAACACTCCCCTCTCCTGTATGAGAATCTGAACCCCAAACTCATTGCTCTGGTCTTAAAATGACTTGGGGATGGGACAGTCCCTCAACAGGCAGAGCCATTTAGGATGGTATTATTTGTAATCCTTAGAGTAATTCAAAAAGCTTTTTAGGTAATGGGCTGGATTGGTTTCTGTCTGAGCAAACTTGATGTATAAAGAGGTAGCCCCATCCGAAGGTGACATAACCCAGATGCCACAGTGACTTGACACTGACTTTACAGCACTCTAGAGGGAGGAAGCAACTTCCCCTTGATCAGGCAACACCCAGCACCTCTCCTGCATCACTGAACACTCAGAAACGCCCCATCCCACCTACCTCCCCCTAGACAAAATGAAATGTTGTCCCCTATGCATCATTCATCAAAGCCAGGCCCTGTAATTAATAGCACCATTTGTTCAGGGAATTTCAATAGGTACTGAAATCCAGAGCATCAAAGCACGGACAGTCTCATCCTGTTCTGGCAGATATAAATATGTCAGGAAGACTTTCACAGACACATGGTTCAGGAATCATTGTCCCTCTAAAAAGGGTTTTAAAGGTCCTTCAAAGTACTGAGATACAGCAAACTCTGTTCTCAGCTCCAGCACAATGACACTAAGCAAGCAGCGCTACATGAGGGGACTGCTGGTTTTTGGGTTTATTGAGGGAAGACTTTGGACTGGGCCTGTCTTCACAAAAATGGGTACAGCCACAATTACAGCAAATGCCAAAGCTGCAAACATGCAGTGAATTCACAGTAGCCAGGTACAACGCAGGCCTCGTCATGCTGCCTCTTCCTTCAGCAACACCACCCATCACAGCGGCAGAAACAAGGGCGTGGTGTTTGTGAAGAGGCTCTTGTCCATGATGAAGGTTCAGCACAGACCTCACCAAGGTCACAGTGACAAGGGACATAATGCAAAACTTTCTCCCTAGCATTGTAGTGCAGAACGGCCCAGCCCAGCCCAAGATCTCAGCTGCCTACTCAAATCTCTGCAGATTCTCTGGGATAATTTTTGGGGCCTGTGGTTTTTCAGCAAAGAGGAATTTAAAGAACAAAACCTTGGTTCATTACATCATGGCTCCAGTAATGTCTAGGAACATTTTACATTCGATAAAATCTCCCCAGATTACCTTCTGAAAGCCTTGCGGTCAAGTCACATGTCTGGAAACACAAGAATGATGTAAGTAACCCCTGAAGAGCTCACAGATCAGTTCTCTCATGATGCTGGCACAGAAGCTTGGGAGAAGCATCACTCCTTCAAGGGAATGTGGTAACTGGCTGAAGTCAAGAAGTGATAGGAAGAATGGCCTGGAGTTAACCAATGTTCAGTCTCACTTTATAAGAATTCTGGGTCCTAGGTTGCTTGCAGTGTCTGCTCCTTGCATGAGTATTGTCCTTCCTTTTCTGTCCTTCCATGCCTCAGTTTCCTCTGGGTCTATTATCCCGCCTCCTGACTGTGTGATTTGAAAGCTGCAGGGAAAAGATGTTGAAAGGGCCATCGTTCACTGTGAGTTTCACCGTGTGAGGCTTTGCTCTCAGCCCTGGTTCTCTAAATAGAGATGAACCTGGCTGAAAGTGAGGATTCACATCTGGAGCTCGGCTGGAGGGCTGTTAGAGCAGATGGTCAGCAGGCAACCCTTCCAGCCCCAAGGCTTTACAAATCTTACCTCTCTTAAACCCAGAACAAAATGGTAAATCTCAGGGAGATGAAAAATTATACTGGGGAGAACTCGAGGTAAATTTCCCCCAAAAAACATTACTTGAAAGGGAATCTCAGTTTCATCCTTGCACATTCTGCCTTCAGGAGACAAACAATTTCACAATCTATTATTAACAGGACAAGCCCTGTGCTTTGCTTGAGTACCGTACCCTGCCTTTCAGAGACAAAGTGTGAATCTTAAATCTTCATGTAAAGCCGTGTAAGCAGAATTTGTGTATTTAACAATGCAAGGATGGGCAGGAATCACCTTAAATTCTGACCTCAGATGACTTCTCCCATGTCACTCAAGTCAAAACCAAATTGAGACACAATATCCAAGAGTTCTGGTTCCCAGACTGTGCTTACAACCACTAGTTCACGCTTCTTCTCATCCGAGCAATGTCACCACGACGCTTCTGTTCACTGGAGAAAACAGAAGTGACAGCAGCCCCTTGTTGTGACTGGCCCCTGAGCTTCCCTTGTCACACCATAATTAGTTAGCTGGATTGCCTTATTGCAATCGGAGTATTCCATTCACAAGTGTGTTTGGATGGCTAATTCAAAGTCTCAAAAGCAGAGAACACTATGATGCTACAACCCTAAGAATGAGATGTTTCTCTTAAAGAGGTGGCTCATCCATTTGCCTCCTTTCCATTATGGACTCAGTGAAGTCTTTATTTCTGCCTTGAAGACTCAGAGGAGTTGAGGCTTTTGTTGTAAGCACAGGAGTCAAGGGCAGTTCCTGTCCCAAGGAGCTCACAACCTAAACCAGGTAACAGGTAAGAAAAAGATCAACACAAACACTAGCTCCTCTTCATGAAATGAACTATGAGAAGACAAAAAAGAATTGCCTGGTATCATTTCAGCTGAATCAGAACCTGCAGCGCCAGACATTGACTCAACCAGAAGACCACCCTTCCTCTTGGAAGAGTCGCCAGAGGTCTGATCGCGGGTAGCTGGGCAAGAGAAGGATTACATGGTTCACATAGCTGAAGATTTCTGGATACCCTGCAGCTTTGCCAGAAACTGCCTCTCCATGACACCTTGGCACAGGATCTTTGTCAGAGCAGCTGAAGATCAATGTTCAAGTCTGGTATTGCTCCCTGTGGCCCATCTGCACGTTTCAGCACTAACTTCCTGGTAGGTGCCTCCCTTTCAAACAGGAATCCAATTTACAAAGCCTTTAATTTTAAACTTTCTCATCACTGACTTAATAAAACTAAATGACAGGTAATGGACCCAGAAGTCAGGAACTGTTACATCTTTCTCAACACTAATAAGGGCTGATCAGATGCTTGTGTGCTCCTTTTCCAGCTCACAAAAGCCCAGCTCCCCAAGGACTCTGCAAGCCGGGAAGACGCAGGAACCAACCTTCTCACAGGGGAAGAAGGGAGAAAAAGGGAAAAATAAAAAAACAGAAGGAAAAAAACACATCAGTGTGAACACTTGAAACTGAAAATGG
Source organism: Piaya cayana (assembly GCA_013389865.1). Lineage (NCBI taxonomy): Eukaryota > Metazoa > Chordata > Aves > Cuculiformes > Coccyzidae > Piaya > Piaya cayana. Next base: position 299,721 of record WAAB01004965.1, read on the forward strand.
GTAGCAGGATCACTGTGGTAATGCCTGCTCTCTTCTTGGAGTTCATTTGGGGCCCACGTGCTCACTCCATTTCCCGAACAGGGCACTGGGGGCTCTCCGAGGCGCTACAGGCATCGTGGCTACACAGAGGCATGGAGCAAACCGGCTCTGATTTCTGCCCAAAGGCATCAGTGTCATACCGGTTGGGATGTCAGCTTGGGAGAATGTCAAGGCAGCAGTCACGGTGTGCTGTCACAAAGAGAAATAGATATCATTTCAAACACACAGCTCTGGAGAGAGGAGGGAGAGGCAGAAAAGAGAATCCCATAATGCACTTTTTTGGGGGGGAGAGAGGGACAAGGAGGCTTAACTCTGCTTTGCCCACATCAGAGGAGTAGAGGATGCTCCGTATCTTTAAGCCCATGTGTCACAAGGCTGGGAGGGGCAAGTGGGTACTCCAGAATAGACCCAACTCTCATATCTTCTATACACTTTCAGCTAAAAAAAAACAGTATCTGGAATTGGCCTCCTAAGACCACTTTCTCAATTTAAGGAGTTCCTCGGCTAGCACAAAGCTTTAGCCTTTGCCTTTAGCACAAAGCTTTAGTCTTCACCTCTAGCACAAAGAACAATAGTAGAGAACAAGGCTCCAGGTCAAAAAAACAAGGCTTCAGCAGTTTTCTGTCCTCCTCAACTTACGCCTCCACATCTTAGTGATAAAGGAGGTTTAAAAGCCAACCTCATCCCTACTCCAACTATCTCAGTAAAAAATAGGTCTTATTGTCTTCACGTTCTAGGTATGAAGCAACCCTGGGTTACCGACATTGCACTGCACCCTTTCCAAAGAGGGGGGGCTGGCTTTTGCTTTTGTTTCATTGCTCTCCAGGATGGTGTTAGATCTGCTGCTACTTCAGTTTCCCAAACCACACTTTTATGCTGATTTTCTATTCTTCCATGGTCGTAAGGGCATTGGCTGCAGCCAGTTGAGGGGACTGTGTCACAGTATCCCCAGTATCTTCATCTAGGTTTAGGTAACTATGTTTTCAAAGCAAGGACTTCTCAAATAACACCTTTTCGTGTCACAAAAAAAAGCCATCGAAGAGCATATGTATTTTAACAAAAGGAAAAGGAGATGGAGTTAATTTTTAAGAGAAATATGACATTTCCAAGAGCTGATTATTTCTCATTCCCCGTAAATCATTTGCTTTCTGCCCACATGCACAAAGGGAGCAGCATTGAGGAGTCTCAGGCTTCATCTTTGAAGGTATCCTAGTGGATGGCTTGGAGACGACACTGCAAGGTTATCATGTTACCCTCACTGCTGATGTCTGCCTAGCATTTTTGATACACAAAGCCTGTATCACAGAAAGCCCTGGAGCCTGTTGCAATATAATTAATGTGATAGGAAATCTTGTACTGGAGCACAGCCAGGATTTTCATCACACTCAAGCTTCACTCAGTAACCACTGGACTTTCCATTCCTCCCTCAGCCACCCACCTTATTTGTCTTTGCTTCCCAATTCCTCTGAAGCACCTTTTAAACCCTATTGACATGATTGTTAGCTGTAGTAGCATGCAGGATCTATGAAGTACTCTCTGTCTGGAGCAAATTCCTTGCCTGCTGGCTCGTCTCTAGCCTAAATCAAGGCTCTCTTATCCTTGCATATGACACTAGCTCATATAGCCTTGAAACCTCTCACTTCCCTACTCCCTTCAGACATTTTTATACTTAAAGTGGTTCCTCTTTCCTCACCCCTGTCCTTTTCCTCCCAAGTCTGGCTTTCCACATAGAATTCTTTCAATTTTTCTGAACAGGGAGAACTCTCCCAAGACCCTGCATTATTCTGGTTACCTTATACTTTTCCCTGTGCTCTGGATCTCTCTGATAACAAGATGCATACACTGTACATAACAGCTGAAGAAAGAAGGGGGATTTATACATATGGCCTCTTCTAAGTGTAATACACAGGCCTGGATGCTCTCCCAACATCTGCTCTTAGTCTGGACAAAGGGAATGAAAGACGTTACGAGGTTTGTAGCTTGTGTAAGAAAGATCTCATGAAGAATTGCAATGGCAAACTCCTAGCCCATGGGAAATGGGTATGGACAGCCTCTTCGAATGAGAGGTAGCCTTTACAGGGATGCTTCATCTTGCAACACTAGCTTTTTCACTGGATTCTTTACTAGTAAAGAGCAAATAGCATTTGTATTGCTTCTAACAACACCACAGTGCAGGACAGATGAAACTATCTGTAGCCCATGACAGATAGGACTAGTAAAGAGGTTCGCCACATGCATACAATAAATGGACAGTGGAGTGAAGAAAAGAATCTAGTGTCTTCATGTCAGGGGTTACATATTTGCTTATCTGAATGTCTTCTTATTCTTCTGGGAAAACACAAACCAGTACTTTTGCTCTATTCCACCAAGTTAAATCAAGCTGTCACCCCAAGCAGGGTGCTGGTTCACTTCAGCCAAAACCTGCTTCCATAGGGAAATGTAAGCAACTCTTTAGTGGTTGTTTTGGTTTAACCTGGCTCCAAAGTAACCCAACCCTTTGCACTAATTGTTTTTCCCCATCCTGAGATTTACAGGATTTCTAATCCTTATCAGAACACAGGTTTACCCATGGATCTTCCTGCTCTCCATGTAAGGTCCATAACTTAAATAATTTCAAAGGACTGCTGGGTTTTATGACCCTGGCTCGGGCATGATCATATTTTGTGCTAGAACAAGACACATGGTAAATTCCTGAGGTTTATTAGTCAACGTGATTTTAACAGAGTAAGATGACACTACAAGGTCCACTGTAAGGCTACAAGTTTAACAACATTCCAGACACCCAAAAAAAGATGACCAACTACCATGAGAATCTTGAATATCAGCCCTAATGCGTCTTAGTGGTGTGTCCCCAAACCAGAGTGACTTTAAATCTGTAACAGAAAGTTTGGATAACTGTCTAATTCTACTGGAGCTTTATCTGTCTTTGGCATCCCTGCATATGCCCTCTTTGTCCAGCCCATAGTTTTGTCCTCATGGGACTTTGACGCCTCAGACACCTTCTTGGGACCTCAGCTTGTTGGAGCAGTATCTGTGGTTGAACCTGCATGAAGAGTCCAAGCAAAAAACCCACACAAAGAGTAAATCTGAGATGTCTGACGTGCACTAAGTTCCTGGGTGGGAAAACAGAAGTTCTCATCCTGCAATATGACTATGCAGAAGCAAACTAAAGACAGCAAGACTACATTCATAAATGTTATTCACCTCTGAAACGACCATTTCTCAGCCAACCTTCTGGCTAGGTATTTCACCTCTCATAGAAAATAATTCCCAAAAAGGGTGGTTCTGTATCGAACTGAGAAGAGCTGAGTTGATGTCTTGATTCCACCACCACCACCTCTTTTTTTTTGGACTCGGGGCAAACTGTTCCATTTCCAGACCTCAGCTCCCCATCTGCAAAAAGGGTGCAGCAGCTACAAGTCTCCCTCCCTGCCACCATTCACTGCCTTGTTTATTCAAGCATTTCACAGAACAAACTTGCTAGGACCTAGTTCGATGACTTCATCAGGAGTCTTTACAGGAGTGGCAAATAATAAATAATGAGAGAGGAGCTGTTTATCCAAACAAAGCAAGAACAAAAGAGGAGATGTTGTAATTGAGATGAATATAGAATAATACTCACCCGCCCCATGCTGCGGCCCAGCTGAGTTTGAGAGCTGTGCAGCACATGCATGATGCAGCTGGACTCTGGGAAGCACAGCCCTGAGAAGAGGAGCTTTGTAGTGAAGATCAACACCACAATATCTCACTGGTTGTTACAAGCTGTGATGTCCTCTTAGACTTACTTTATTAAGGAAAAGCATATCTCTGAGAAATCCCCCTCCCTCTTTACCTCCTGCCACTTCCCTTCTTGAGTTCCCAGGACTATTTAATAAGGCATAGCTTTCAAAGGAGTAGAAGCTTGACCTAACAAAAGAGAGCACGTTAAAAAAGAAAACTTGGGATGCATGGATCACCTCAAAACAGCTCTGAATGTGGATTTTGAGGTGCTCTGTTTAAGGAAAGGCCGAGGGCCTGGACTGCTTTCTAGCTGAAATCTACCCAGCCACATACATGACAGACGCTTATCCTTTTCATTGCTTGTTGTCTTTTCAAACCACACAACAGTGTCATTGTTCAGATGGCAACTTCACAGCAAAAGGCGATCGTCACATCCCTCGGCTGGAATTGGCTGCAGTTCAGATTTCAAAGCCCAGAGCAAGGTTTTTTCACTGCAGCTTTTCTTCTGGGAGCATGCTGACAAGCCGAACAGCTTACCCTCGGATGTGCCAGCCCGTAATAAAATCACCAGTCACCCAGGATCTTCTCCAGACCAGACAAAGGTACTGCAAGGGCAGGAGAAACAGATGCCCTGCAAATACCAGAAATCATGTGGTGTTTACTAGGACTCTCAGCCTTGTTCCTGCCACTCAGCTGGCCCAGCTCCAGGCGTTCAGGGTTCACACTGGACTGACTCCAGATTAAATGACAATGTAAAAATTTCTGTGTCTCTCCATGTTTTGGTTTTAAAACCTGCAATTAAAAGGATACAGGGACACAGTAATTTCTTCGCTGAATCAGAGCTGTGGGCCCGTTAACGCAGGATCCTATTCATTATGCTGGTGAGCGGAAAGTTCACAACACAGTTCTCTCTGCTCTGGTTTGAGAAATTGTTGCTTTAAGGATGACAAAAGAAACCTGTATGGTCAGGAGTAAAGAAGAAGAAAACTTTGCTGACAGAAAGACAGAGCTTGTTCTGCAGTACCACTACTACGGTATTTGTAAACTGCACTGCTCAGCCTGTGTAACAGCACTGAAGGGATAAGGAAAACGATGGAAGTTCCAACCTAGTGATTCTATGATTCCATTTGGTACACAATTTCATACTTTCATTAATTACTTATGTTTTCCTTTGGAAAAGAACCCCCCCAAAATCTCATATTCCCTACAAAGTTTCATTTTGGACCCACTGAAATATGCTGGGAATGTCTTATACACAACCAAACACTATAAAAAAAGAAGCAAAAAGTCATTTGCAATGTGAAGGAACATCTAAATAAAACCTAGAGCTTCATCATCATCAGGCTCTTTATTACTCCTCTAAAGACAAAAAAAAAGAGCTGAATCATTGTGACTTCCTCAGCTATTTCAGTTTTAGTTTTTCCAATGGGGACCAGACCATCAAGGCATTTCTGACCAATCTAATGTGTAACGGTTCCTAGAGAGTATCTCTGTCAGCTGTAATAATTAAGACAAGATTTTAGAAGAAATTATGCTGCTGTGAGAGAATTCAGTGCTTGGACATGGAGCACAAGGCCATGTGATTCCAACCACTCTCTTTTCACCTTCAGCATTCAAGGTGTTGGCTAAGGACAACTACTATTATATTCTCAGCCAAGAGACTGAGCTTATTACAGAGGAAACATATGGATCAGACAGCATCTGCCATGAAACTTTAGCTGTTTTCTCTTAAAAAGTCATTAGGCTAAAAGTACATGTATCCTTAGTTCATCAGCACAAAGATAACAAAATATAATGGATATTTATTTTGTCTAGATGCCATATGCGACCAGAAATTATTCTTACCCACTCAGGAGAATGATTTTCTGGAAGATTTTCAGTGCTAACAGCTCCTGCTTACATGAGAAATGCTGCGCAGAGTGCTTTCTCAAGGCATGGTGATAACCCAACTGCCAATGCCACCCAGTCTGAGGAATCTTACAAGGCAATGAACAAACATGTAAGTGTTGGAGCTACACCGTGAGCTCTGGGACAGCCAAAGCAGTGCTATGCAGCTGCCTGGCCTTCAGCAGCAGCTTCTCCACAAAATGCTTCTTCCACAGCTATTTTCCACCAGCAGCAAGCTATTCCTGGCCTCTAGCAGCAATGAATCGCTTCCTGCCTCCTGTTCCTGCACAGGCTCAGCCTCTTGGCCAGAAAGCAGAGGTGTGAGGCTCTCTTCTGTCTTGTCTTCATCCCCTTCCCACCCAGAAGCTCTTCATGAGCATTCCCATCTGCTCCTCCATGCTCAGACAGAAGGATGAAACAATATGTAGAGGAATGCACTTGTTATTCCAGCTCCCCAGAATAGGTGCTTTGCTTGATCAGGCTGCTTGGTCCTGGAGACCAGGGACACACTAAGGTACATAAATCCCACCTACTCCAATACATTCATTTTTCAATTTTCCCTGTCCTTCCAATTCTCTTCAAACATCCAGCTCTGATCACATTTGTACTTTGTCTAAGACACTGACAGCTGTTTACCTGAGCCAACCCAGCCAGTCTGTTCCTATGAATTACTGAGAGGTACCTCCTCTGGCTGGAAATGGCTTTCATACGCAACCGAAGGTCAGAAAGGTCCCTATCTCCACACTTCAAAGAGCCTCTTCCCATCTGACAACTTGGCATCTCCCCTGGACGATGTGAAAATCTTACTCTTAACAGTTTTAAGCTTTTGGATCTTCATAAAAACCTGGTCACAGACCATCTTATACTACGTGTCTTGAGGAATGCCATAAACCCTGAGCCACATCAGGCCTCAGTACCCCTAATTTCACGCTCTTTATCATCTTTTATTTGCTCTGAAGGGACACAGTGTACTTCAACATCTTGTATTAAAATCACAATTGTCACTACCTGTGCCTACAATTTATGTTAGTAAAAGAGGAATAAATTCTACTAATTTTTCTCCCACCACTCCTATTTTTGAGTCACTTGCGCTTATGGCCTCTCCAGCAACAAATGCAGAGGAGGGAACTTCCGGCCTGTTTCACTCTCCAGGCAGCGCTGCACATGCCAGCACCACAAACATTTTATTGCAAACATAGCAGGGGAGTATCTGAATCTATATAAAGCTTGGGTCTAATCCGGTGTCTTTAAAAGAAATGCATGAATCCATTTGTTTCTATAAAATTTTTAAGGTGCTAAAAATGCAGCATTCAAACTCACTGATGACTTAAGAAACGCGGAAGATCAAAAGCCGAATGGGAAGGATTTATTTCTGCACACTTTTACTGCACCTTCTTTTATCTGTCCATGTGTCAGTATTGCTGAAAATGCTTTTCATCACACTTTTATCTGAGGGCCTGATCTCCAACCACGGCACCAAACATCACTGAGTTGTGGGGCCCTCACAGCTTCACTGGTGACATTTCCAGCTAACAGAGCTCATCCTTGCCAGGTCTGGCTGTGGTGTCGCACATACTCTCCACAGCTATCGTGAAACATATCTTTCTGCATTTTCTAAAATAACTGAAGAGCCAGAGAAAGAGGTAACATCCTAAACTCAGGACAGTCCTGAGATGAAGAATTGACACGGCACACTGCAGGAACATGCCTCAGATATACAATCAGCCTTACGAGACTTCAAATAAGAAATGGGTCTGTCACCAAGGAGGATTTCCTTGACTGCAGAACTAAAAAATAAGCTATTTTTTTCCCCCAGCTTTGTTATCAGTGTATTCCAGCACAGACAGAATAAAGATAGAAATGTTTTATGGAGCCCTATTTTGAGATGTGGGAAAGCAAGGAAATATGCCTCCTCTTCTGGATCTACCATGTGTGCAAGATGTGCGGAAACTCGAGCGTTGTTCTCGCCTGTTTGAAGAGGAAGATCAAGCTATGCTTCCCCCAACAAAAGAAAAGCAAATCATGACAGCTCACGGCATTTTTACTATTAAAGTCAAGCACAACACAGACCTCCCTTTTACAAACTATGTCACAGCACGAGTTCCCTCCTTCCTGCTCGATCAATACTTGTACACAGACAGAAGAGCTGATTTAGTTTATAGGGGTGCTTCACATTTCATGGAGTATTTCCCATCCCTCATGCACCAAAGTGACAACAAGCAAGTATGTCCCAAGTCATGGGGGGGAAAGATGATGAATGTAAAGGGAATGTATTGGAATTATTTTGCATTACCAAGTAAGACAGAAATGTTTCCAGTATCGTTAAATTTCTCATTTGTCCAGTGCATTTGTCCAGATCCTAAGATTCACATCAGGGCAACAACAACAACAAAATCAACAAGGAAGGAAAGGAGGAAAGACTGGTAAAATTAAGGCTACACAATATGTCAAGTTTGACAGTTTCCTTTTCTTTCCCTTTGAAAGGTAGGTTAAGGCAAGTAGTGAAATTTCACACACAGTGCAAAGACATTCAGAGAAAGGAAAAAAAATCTAAGGGAAGGAAAAAAAATCACAGGGTCTATGGGGTGATGATAGAAAAAAAAAGCATGAAAAGAGTATTCCCCCCCAGTTGTCAGAGATGTGAAGGCACCTGGTACAGTCTCCACCGATAACAGCTCAGACCTGTATCATTAGGAGACAGCTCCCCAGGTTTGAGGGCTAATTTATGATTTTGAGATTGCCAGCTGTGACATAATTCACTGGGCAGCAAGACTGAGGTCAATATACGTTTAAGTAAAAAGGTTTTTCGTAAGCCTGTGGGGTCAATCAGGAAAAGCTGTCATTATTGGATGGGAGGGGAGAGGGGGAGAACGGATGGGCTGGCAGGGAGAGGAGAAGTGACCAAGCAGTCAATTCCCGTTAAGTAACTAAGACCATTTTATTGCTAAACAGCAGTCTAGCAATGAAGCACATCCTGGAGCATGTGAGCCAAAGGATCTACCTCTTGGGAAAGAAATAGTGCACCAAGTCTCCTGTCCCTCCTTCCCACTTATCCTCTAAGCAACCTCCTTCCAACCTCAGTTAGGACCAGATTTAAATCCTTATTTCAGAGGTGGAAGATATGTGATTGAAGAGACTATTAAACCACCTGAACAGAGTTCAGTGCAAGTTATCAGAGGGTCCTGTGTGCAAGAAAATCATGGCACAGGCCCTGTACCATTGCTTCAGCACCCTGCCCTATTGGAAAGGTGAGGCTGTCCAGAAACTGAAGTTCCCAGTTTTATTTATAGCTACCTCATCACTGTTACGATGTCATTTACTGCATGACAAAAAGCTTCTGCTTAGTAACCATCTATATATTTGCATTTAATATGTAAGATTCCTTGTGGATGATTCCAGGGAAGAAAACATGGCATCTAAACCATCTGACACAGACTAGCTTGTGTCCACTCCGCAAAGGATAGTACCTTGCGGGCTAGACAGCGTAGTTAAACATTCCCTAGCCAAGCCCGAAACCTGCAATGCACATTTCTGATTGAGCCTGGCCTATAAACAGGAGAACACAACTGATCTCTGCAGTCAGTCCCTACTTCCTCAGAAAACTGTAGCTCTAGCAGCTCATGTTCACATTGCCAAGCTGAGATCTCAGTCCCTGAAGCCAGATTTAGGAGACTGAAGAGGAGTCCCTGCTCTTCTGTCTCACCACGCCAAAGCAGCTGAACCTCTTGCTTAACCTGAAAAACTTCAACTGAAGTAGGGCGTAGATTGCAGAGGAAAACGTGCCGTATTTGAGTGAGAAGGGTGGGAAAGGCTGACAAGGCTGAGTAGGCAGTTTTGACAGCTTTTACTACTTGTATGGAAATACAAAACGGTGAGGAGAGTTGAAAAACAATGATAATCCAACAGAAAGCGTTCATGGCACGACTACAGACAGAGAAAGTATAGAAAATAACCCTCTTGCTGACTGCTTACAGGCAGACCTGGTAGCTGGAAGAGTTCAACAGGCTCTTAGTAAGTTCTAGCTGGCTGCCTGCACACAAAAGCCTGGGAAGTTGCTCTTCAGCCAAGCAGGCCTGGAAAGCAGTGTTACTCATCACGATTGTACTAGCACCATTCCCGAGAGCGAGGACGTGGCCGTCCAGTCCAGCTTGGTTTGGCACAAGGTGGCTGAATAAACTGTGGTCAGAATGAGATCCAAAACCAAGACCATTGCTGCTGCAAGTGAAGATGGTGTGACACAAAGAGACAGGCTGCCTGGGCAACCATCTGAGGCAGCAGGTTTAATGCTTTCTAGTTCCAGGCCATGACTGCTAATGGGGCTAGTGCATCCTGAGAAGACACTAAAGGGGACATCCAACTCGTGAGCAGAAATGTGTATTATGACTTATCAACTCTCATGTAAGACTTCCCTCTGACTCACCACATGACCTGGTTACTGTTTACACCAATTCAAATTTACTTTCCCTCCAGCAAACTTCCCTGTGTTGGCATTATTTTCTTTTCTTTCTTTGGCTGCTTGATCTGCAGCACAGAACTGACCTTTTTTCCCATACTTTGAGGGTCCTCTGCTGCATGTAGGGCTTTGATGCCAAGAGCCTCCTTCAGAAAACCCATCGCTGCCTACATTCTGAGGCTTCCGCAGCTCTTTCCTCAGGCGCTTCTGTTTCTGCCTCAGGTAGCTGGCTCACATCTGTAACAAATTAAGGTGAAAACAACACTTTCATAAAACCATTTGGTGTATTTAAAAAAAAAATCACAGCAGATCCATTTCATAGAATCACAGAATGGTTTGGGTTGGAAAGGACCATGAAAGTCATATAGTCCAAGCCTCTGCAGTGAGCAGGGGCATCTTAACTGGTTCAAGCTGCTCAGAGCCCCATCCAACCTGACTTTGATTTCAGATTAAGTTGAGAAACAGGTATGAGTTGTTGGTCCAGGCCTCTGCTTTCAGTAACTGAAATGTGAAGTAGCAGATAAGATTGAAAAGCATTTGCTTTCAGTCTTGGACTCAGGCACCCAGCTCTCCCACATCCATGAGTGAACATCTGAGATACCTTCTCTGGGCCAAGCACAACCGTTACATAGCATTTAGACCAGACTTCAAGAACCTCAGCCACAAGGTGCACACCAGATTCAAGTATTTTCCTCATTATTATTGCAGAGGCTGTAAGTGGCAAAAGCAGCTCATGCTTTCTCCTGGTTTCTAACTTGCGGGAAAGCTCGTTATCAGTGGGGCATCCTTGAAACAGCAACCAAAAGCATTAACTTTTAATAATTAATGTATTCCTCAGGCTCTGGGAGAGCAATGTGAGAAATATCCCGTAAAAATCTATTAGTGTTAATAAAATACCACCCAACAGGTTGTCCATTATCAGCAATTAAAGTTTTCAAAGCAGGTCAGATAACTCCCCGGAATGATTTGTGCGGCCTTTACATCCGTTCTTCTCCTTCTTCCATCTTTTTTTCTTTATTAAACTTTCTTGACTCCTTTTTTTTTTCCTTCCCTCCCACAGCACAGCCTGAGCCCTAACCAGTGAATTATAGCACTAATGAGGTGTTTATACTCTCTGCCCATCAATCACAGATGTGTGTGAGTGAAAGCGCCAGCCGACAGTTGGGAAGTGCTGCAGCCTTTGCTGCAGCCAAAAAAATATTAGACTGTAACTAAACAAATCCCCTGCTCTTTTTCGTTGTTGCTCTTAGCTTCAGGGCAGGAGCAAATACCAAATACAGTCCAGCTGATTTTCTACCCAGCATTTTTGAGCTGCTGGAGCGTGTCCAGAGGAGGCTGGTGAAAGGTCTGGAGCACAAGTCTTGTGAGAAGTGGCTGAGGGACCTGAGGCTGTTTAGTCTGGAGAAGAAAAGCCTGAGAGAAGACCTCATCACTGTCTACAGTTCCCTGAAAGGAGGGTGTAGCGAGGTGGGTGCTGGTCTCTTCTCCCAGATAACAAGCAATTGCATGAGAGGAAATGACCTCAAGTTGCACCAGAAGAGGGTTAGATGGGACATTAGGAAAAATTTCGTTACTGACAGTGGCGAAGCACTGGCAGAGACTGCCCAGGGTGGCAGTAGAGTCTCCATCCCTGGAGGGGTTCAAAAAACATGTAGATGTGGCATTCTGATACGTGGTTCAGTAGGCATGGTAGCACTGCATTGATGGTTGAACTGGATGACATTACAAGGTCTTTTCCAACCATTAAGATTCTACAATTCTAAAAAAAATGGGGACATCCTTGTAGCTTATGCACATAACCCCTGTCCCTCTCATTTGTCTCACTTTACTCCTTAACCACAACAATGGGTCCCTGGAAAGTAACAGCCCTAACAATCAAAGCAGCAGCTAACACAGGTTGTCAATCAGACAAGGCAATAGCTGCTCCCAAATTCCCTTCCGTCCTACTATTTCAATGCTTTACTCATCATCTTTTCTTTGTTGATACCTAGTGGTGCGTCCTAAGAATACAGAAGATCTGCTAACGTGCTGATGGTGGCACCTGAAGGACCAACAGGATCATAATAAGAAATTAGTTAATTCAAGAATTCTTTCATTTACAAAACCAAATAACAAAGACAGACTTCGATTTGCAATAGCAAGGCTTTGGCTTTCTCATTGGTAATAAACTAATCCAAAATTTACATTAATGAATACCCATGTTGACGGCAAACTCAAATACCTTTATACCTACACAAACGGAGGAATTAAATGAGGTCTCTGACCTCCATTTAGTATGAACTGGCAGAGGGTGGGTCAAATTCCAATGGGAATCTCAAAAAGAACTCTTCGAGGTATGTATCCTGCAGTCACAAAGTTCCTAGGAAGCAAAGAGCTGGCGTCCCTACAAGAATAGGAATTCTCCTATGTGATCTTTAAGAAAGGAGTTATGAGCAAAGAGAAGGCGATAAAAGACTCAACTATAGCTGGAAGGGTTAAAATCCATTCTTCCAAAGCAGTTGCTTCTGTTGTAGTCTGAAAGCAGGACCCTCACAAGCTCAGGAACCCCACATGCTCACAAGAACAGAGGAGCCTCCAGCCCTGAGCACAACTCCCACCAGAGGAGCTGTGGTTTAACCTCACCTCAGCACATATTCGGGTGGAGCGGGTAGTTCTCCCTCATCCTGTGGAATGATCAGTATGTAGGGCTTTTATATTATTCTTAAAGAAAATTATGTTCTCACTTAAACATGGTAGATCTCTGTGCTGCTTTTTGGAGCAGTATTCCCCATTCTTGGGGAAACCAGCTTTTACAAAACCAGCTGCAAGGCAGCCCATCCTCCTTTCATTCCCCTCATATTTATCTCTTCTCCTCACAGGACCCTGTTCAACCTCTTTCTCTTTTCTGGTTTACGCTCCACTCCTGTAAACAAATGTCCTCTGTGTCCTGCTCCCTCTCCACACCTTCAGCTCTCTCTCACAGCTCCGTAGAGGTTCCCCCAGTGCCACATCGCTCTTGGGGACGATGGCGGCCTTGGGGCTGTGGCTTCACTTCATCTGGGATGGGGGATTTCTTGTCTTGCCTCATGTTCATGCCTAGGGCAGAGATTTTTAACTCTTTATCAGTCTGTAACGTTTTCTACCGGTTTTTTCCCAAGGAATCTACAAGGTCCTCGTGCAGCCAATTCACATCTGCTGACAAAAGTCATGTTCTCCTTGGTTACTTCTTGTGAACCCATTCCCAATTATGCAAGGATCCCCTCAGCCTGTTGGAAGAAAAAAATGATAACATTTTCAGTGGAAATAAAAGCCTTTTGTCAGCCCAGCTACTGGGCGAGATCCCTGTTGGAACTTCCACAGACTCCAGGAACCTCCACAGATTCTGGATGGGCACCACCACTGCAGATGGGGATAGCCTCCCTTCTGGCAACACTGATAAGCATCACTGATAAGCACACTGATAAGCACCATCAGCAACAGTGTCCTGTGGCCACATTGCTTTTGGTACTGAAGTAAACACATCTGAAGGTAGCTTGGGTGCCTCACTCTCCCACTCCGGCTGCTGCGTAGACATCTGAATCTCCTGATAGGGAGGAGGGATGAGAAGGGAGACAAACACTGGGTTTTGTGGTGAGCAGTGGGGAGGGGGAACTTGGCAGCTCATCGCAGCAGAGCAGGAAGTCTTCATACTCGGAGCCAGTTGACTAACCTCACTGGTGACCTTCCATCATAGGCGCCGCTGCTCTCACACAGGGGAAAAAAACAGGAGGACAGAAAGAAACAGAAGCTGAGACAAACCGGCGCAAACCATCACCACAACATGGATGAAAGGGACAGCATGCTCCACTCATTTGATAATAATATCTATAAACATGCGGGAGCATGAGGAGGGGGAGAGCAGACTCGTTTCCCTGATGCGCCTCATAGATTCAATTGCTGTTCTTAAGGGTTAAGTTTCTATTTATGAACCAAAACAAGCCATTGGATTTTCTCAAGTATTTGGCATGTTTGAAAAATGTGGTTTTGAGTGTCCCAAGGGCCATATGTAAATCATGGGGTAGGTGTGTTGGGCAGACTCAGTCCTGACTCACGCAGACTGGTGACACGACCAGAGTGCGCTACAGCTCCCTGACTCACACGCCCAGGATTCCTTCCTACGGAAACCAGAGCGTGGGAGGGGAGAAAACAGAAACGGTGCACATCTCATCACATCTGGGAAGAGAGGAGAACGTTCTCAACACAAGAATTGGGAAAAACAGAGTATCCCACAGTTTAGCTAAACCCCCAGGGAGTGACTGGGTGAGAAGTTCCCCTAAGAACTCAAGTTCCCATATAGCTTCTCCTCTCTGACATTCCAGGCAACAACAGGACAGAGCACCATCCCCATGAGTGAGGTCACCTCTCTGCATGCACTTCACATCATCTTCTTGTTGCTAGAACTGAGCTCTCAAAACAAAATCTGCCACGAGAATATATGAAATATCTCTGGTACTCTCTTTGTCCTGTGCAATTGTATTTATACAAAGAGTTTAATTCATCACTTCCATTCATCACAGAAATGCAGGAGGAATAAAGCAACCACCTAAGAACGCAACAACTTCTACAGTGGGAAAACACTGACAAGTGCTGATGACGCCCATGAACGTTCTGAGACAACGTGTACAAGCACGTGTGAGAGAGGTAGCCCACAAGCACGTCTGGTGAATCTTACAGCCCACAACTATCCATCCCACCTGCCTGCCAGAGCACCCAACCTGGTAGCAGAGTCCAAAAAGAAGAACGTGCCTCCATGCAAACTACAAAATCTGGGAAAGAGGGGAGAGAGCGTGGGCAGCACAGTGGTTTATGAGGAGGAATTCCATGTTTAAGACAATACTCAGAGTCAGCTGAAAGTCATTGCATTTGGTCACTTGAGCGCTTTTTGAAATCTATGCTCCAGACATGAGTCTGAGGCAGCCTTGCTGCAGAGTGACTCATGTGGAGAGCATGCAAGGATCATACATGCAGAATGACCCACACACCAGAACCAGCTGCGCAAGGTGTAAATCAGAAAAAAAGCGTCTAATTAAGAGCAGCCTTAAATATGTCAAGCATGACACCAGCACTGTTACATTCCACATAATTTCTCCTTGCGCTGTAAGCAGGATGGCAAAACATTTACCCTCCAAAGTCAACAAAGGCTTTCTGGATGATGCCCAAGAATCTGTATGTTGGGCTTCCTCCAGCAAAGCTAGGGAGAAACGACCAGCTCACAGCCAAAGGTTGGACTGCCACAACAGCAGATAAGAATGGAGCCAGCCTGGGCAAGCTGGAGCGAAAGACATTGATTTTACACTGCCAATATAGCCTTGGTGAGAGCTGGTGAATTTCTGCTGCCTGTTGGATCAGACTATACATGGAAATATGAGCCAGAATAGGAGCAGGGAGAAGAGAATGAGGAGGAAACGCTCCATAATTTTAAGCCTCTACAAGGTAAGGACTCAGTCCAAGCTAATTGGTTAAGTTCATTTCAGATTCAACAGAGAAAGAAAATCCTTGCCAGAGTGGAATTTCTCTCATCTTAAATTCAGTAGGATACGTGTTCCTCCCTAACGTTCTCTCTTAACAATAAAGGAAAACTAGACAATCAGTTTAGTCTGGATACTTAGCTCCAGAAGGCTAAAATGAGGCAAGATGTGTCCTACTTCAGGCAAGCGTGACTCAAACAAGAGCCAGGACTACAGCGTCACCTCCTTATGACTTAACTTATTGACCTCTGTGTCTGCCACTTTAACACACACTGATCATCATCCAACCCTTTGAGAAATCAAGGCAACTCTTGGCATAAGAATACTAGAAAGTGGCAAATTCTAACCTACAGGAATTTTGGCAACACAGGGATGTGAGGTGGTTGGCATCACAGTCACTTCATGTAGTCCAGACCAGTAACATGGGATGGGGACAATTTCTCTTTCAACTGCCTTATTTCTGTTTCATATCTGTTTTCATATATTAAACTGTCACATTTCTAGGCTGGGTGAATTACCGGCCCCCTGGCTTTTCTCCCAAGGCTCTTTTCCCAGCTCCCTCTCACTGATGGACACAAAAGCTTCAGCCCATGAACCCTTTCTCTCCTTCACCTTCGTTTGCTCTCTGCTCCCCCAGCGCGTGCAGACCCATGTTGAGCTGAACTCAGCCATTCAGTGATGGAAAACGAAGGCAGCTGCCAACACGCGGGGCTGCCATCAGTTCCTGAGCGCAAAGGAGGTGCCATTCACCTCCTCCGTGCCAGGTTACACCAACTCTGCTATCCATGACATCCCTGGCCTCGCTCAACAGCTTCAAGCAAACTGCACAGACTTGCACTGATACAATTAGCCTGCCTCAGTCCTGGAAAAGAGCAACCCATGAAATACACACAATTCTGCCTCTTCCAAATGTTCACAGTTTCTTTCTTTTCCTGCTTCCTTCATTTTTATTTCTGTAATTATTTCTCTCCTCCTTTTTCCTTTCTTCCTGCATTAATAGGGGAAAAACAGAAGAAAAAAAAACCCAGGCAGCCAAAAGCTCATTAACATACTTGACCTTTCTGAAGAAAATTAATTCCAAATTCGCACATACCGGCTGTGTTGCTTGGTTTTGTCAAAACGGTGGCATCATTAGAGAGGAGAAGAGATGGCCCAAGGGGACGGGGTGTCTGCCACCTCAATGGAACTTGCACCGAGTTACTGAGTGCTGGCACAAATAAAGCAATGACATGGGCCATTCTGTCAGCTTTTCACATGAAATTAATCTTCGTTTCGTTGGCTGTGTAAATTTTTATCACCACAGAGTGGGGGGTGATGAATATACCAAAGCATCCTGACAGCTATGGCCTGAAAACTCGAGATTGTCTCAGCATCTTAACCACAGTGGTGCTGGAACAATTCTCCTCTCCTCATGTTCTCCCTGTGTGCGTGTGCACGCGTGCGTGTGTGCGTTTCTGTCTGTACGTGTGAGCGATTCGCTGACACTCTCTTTCGACTCGAATGTGCTGTGGCCTGGGAAATGCTTGGGGTTTGGATTTCCTGGCTTGAGGGCAATGGCAAACAAATTACCGCTTCTCTTTCGCTCTCCGAGTCCGGATCCAAAAGCCAGTCTGGATCCCAGCATGCTTTGCTGGGGCTGGCAGGATCTCCTAACCAATGATCCAAAAGAGCAGCTCTGCCTTCTCCTGTGGCTCTGTAGCTTGTTGTTGCTGTTTTTAGGGTGTATGTCATGTTGCAGTCCAGGTAGGGACATGACATTGTTTGCTGCTAGCAAGGATGTGAGAATAACACACACCTCCGCAGCGCCGCTTGCCCGCTCCCTCTGCCCCAGCCAGCTCAGAAACACATGCACATTCACAAACAGATGTGCCGGCACAAACACAGCCAGCTTTACACCCACACCAACTCGCAGGACAAGCATTAATCTACATGCACCAACACAGCAACAGCAGAATCATAGAATCACCAGGTTGGAAGAGATCCACTGGATCATCGAGTCCAACCATTCCCATCAGTCACTAAACCATGTCCCTCAGCACCTCATCCACTTGTCCCTTAAACACCTCCAGGGAAAGTGACTCAACCCCCTCCCTGGGCAGCCTCTGTCAGTGCCCAATGACCCTTTCTGTAAAAAAAATGTCCTAATGTTCAGCCTAACCCACAGACACACCCAGGATCACCATTACCCTGTGCTCTATATCTGAGACAGATGAGAGACTTGACTCTCTAGGTCCTTGCAGAGCAGCACACAAACTCCATGAAGAAGCTTGTCTCTAAAGCAGCCTGATTGATAATGGCCAGAAACTAGATTACAGAAAGCTGTCTGAGACGAGTGACCAGGCCTCTGGCCACTATCGCACATGCTGCACTTGGCACCACTTGCCAGTCAAGGGCATTGACTGCTCTTTTCAGAGCAAGAGGGAGCTGGGCCAGACATAGCCACCCCCCCATGCCCGAGCTGTCAGCCAGAGGCTTTATGCTCAGTAGGAATTGTGTTGCTTCCACTTTTGGCTTCACCAAGAAAACAAGGATTTGGTCCCTGAATGTGAAGCACGTTTCACTTCCCAAATTGGCCAGTGCTCCTTCTGTCCTACAACTCACATTGTGAAGATCTGGACAAACCGTGCAATGACAGGGGCATATCCTGACATCAACACATACCAAAAAAATCCCTCTTTGAACATACACAATGTTTTTACACACACGCCTGCTGAGGGTGCCCTCATGGACACATGACATGGACATTCACATTGGTGTATATTTCAAGATAGCTCACATATAATTTTTACTAAAGTCTTAAAAGTAAACACAGGTGGAAACATAATATAGGTCAACTGCTATTTTTAGTTAAGATATCAATCTTAAGTCATTCTATCAAATTCAGCTCTGGAGCAGATCTGTAACTTAAACCAGGGAATCATGGAATCATTAAGGTTGGAAAAGACCTTTAAGATTATCCAGTCCAACTGTCAGCCCAACCCCACCGTGCCTACTGAACCATGTCCCAGAAGGCCAAATTTACATGTTTTTTGAACCCCTCCAGGGATGGAGATTCCATCACTGCCCTGGGCAGCCTCTGCCAAGGCTTCACCACTCTTTCCATAAAGAAGTTATTTCTAATAACCAATCTAAAGCTCCCTGGCACAACTTAAGGCTATTTCCTCTCATCTAATTAGTACCTATTAGTCTAATACCAATTAGTCCAGCCTCCCTGATGCTGAGCAGCATCACTCAGGTGAATGGGAAAAATGGAAGAAACAACAGCAAGGTTTTGTTTTAAGAAAAAAAATCTAAAGACTTTTTCAGCCCTTTTCACATTATTTTCAGCCAAAAACATTTGCAAAAATCTGTAAATGCTGTGAGTTAACTCAGATCTGGATAATACAATATTCTGGTGACTGGAACAATAGGCTGAAGAATTCACCCAGGACAGTTTTTGTTTTGCTTCTGACAATGATTTCACATAACACAAACTTTTGTAAGCTCAGACCACCTGCAAAGTGGGCATTAGGTGCTGTGATTTTGTGGCTGTGACAGTCAGTTCAGTTTCAAACCAGAAAATAATCTGGAGCAGATAGTGGGTTCTGGTGTGGTGTTCCTTGGAAGGATTTCTTTTTTTATGTACTGTTTTTTAATCAGCTCTATTCCAGTGCAGAGCATATGCACACCCAGGTACCTGGCAGCAATGAAAGGTAACAGCAAACTCTGCTGTACCAACAGGAGCACAGCCAGAAAACTGACGGAAATGATTATTGCTCTATATGTTGTAAGGCCAATCTGGTCTGTGCCCAGTGTAACCCCACAAGTGCAAGGAAGATGCTGATAAACTTGAACCAATCCAGCAGAGAGGCACCGAGATGGGGCATAGGATCTGTGAAGATAAGCTGAAGGAAGCGAGTTTTTCCACCCTGTGCAGGGTTTAGGGGACACCTAACAGCAGCCTTCTTGAAAACATTGTAAGTACAGGGAGACAGACTTGGGCTTACTGCTCAGGTCTGCTGCAGGGGAGCAAAACACATAAATTAAAGGTCAGTAGAAAGGTGAGAAATTGAAGGAGTGAGGATTCTGCCTGGATACAAGTTAAAAAAATTGGGCTACCACATCTCTGACCTCAGAGGTTTTAAACATCTGACTGGACAAAGCTCTGAGCAACCTCTTCTGAATTCAGTGTTGAGTCTGCTTGGACCAGGTGGTTCGGTTAAACCTCAAGAGGTCCCTTCAGATCTCAGCTCTCCCTCCAAATACTGCAATATCTTCGCAGGGTGCGTAAATGTGCGTGTCCACACATGCAAGTTTGAAGGATAGTGGGGGGGGGTGTAGTGGAGCACTAATAAAAGAGCAGGCTGGAGTTTGCATGGGTGTGATTACATGTACTCAAGTAAGAGAATTCCTGCCTCTACATGTGTGAGTACAACAAAGGAAAAGTATTTGCACATAAGTAAGTAAGCAAATGCGTCTGTGTACTTACACATCAGTGACACCGCTGCACGAGGGAACGTGTGTCTGTGCACACACATGAGCTCAGGAGAGGGAGAGTATGTTTCCAGCTGCATGGAGTACACAGAAAAGATCTCTGCATTGAGCTGTGCTAACAGAGCATCCTTCTCCTCCTTGCCAGCCCTTTGTGGCTTATTGAAGTAATGTAGTTTTTTGAGGAGGGGGAAGCCTTATATCTTGAGACAAACCACATACCTCCAGGGCGTGCATCCAGCCTGGAAGAGAGTGGAAGTGAGACTAGAGAACAGTCCAAGTCTCTCTGAGGTGTCATTGTGCACACGCTGACTGCAATGACTCGGTCCCATTGGAAGCGATGGGGTGAGAAGAGAGAGCAAGCTTCCTTAAGAGGGCTTCAGAAATAGAAATGAGACAATCCAAACACGCTTCCAGTTAAAGTCAATTCCCATGTACACTCCCAAATCATAGCCCTCTGCTAGGATGATAGTTGGAAAAGGTGTTCAAAGCCATGCACACAAGAAACGTGGGGTACAGTATTGAAATGTGGTGTCAGAATGCACATGTAAAATAACATCGAGTACCCTTAGCCTAAACATTAATCAAAGGAGGCTCTGGTTAATCTGTGATGCTTTAATAACCCTCTTGCCGACCTGGGTAGGTGCAAAGAAGCAGCACTCCTTGGATTCCATGTACATGAATCACAGAGAAATTGGGGGACCCCGGTCATGCTGAGGTGATGGAGAACTGAAGGTGCAAAGTGGGAGGAGGGAGAAGCAGAGGGAACTGCAGTGCACCCAGCAGCAAGCATCCCGATTACAGTCTGCAAGGTAGTTACATGAGAGGGGAAAAATCCCATCCCAAACCTCCAGGTCCAGACACCCTGTTTGTCACAGGAATTTCAATTTCAGCTCTGACTTGGCCAATGCTGCTCCTGACTGAGGAGGTTTACCAGGCTGCTCTGGGAGCCCTGCTCAAGTGCTGGGTGTTGCAGTTAATGTGGTGGGTTATGATCAGCGAGCCACGTATGCAAGCCAGGGAGCTCTACACCCAGCTCACTTCATCTGATAGGATGGGTGAGGGGGAATTTGTGAGCAGGTGATCAGAATAAATGATTTACCAAGGCACTAAAAGATCAAGGCAGTCGATTTGAAAGCATCTCAGAGCATCTAAAGCCTAAAGTGTTATGTCACTTTCAGATCTACCCTCAGGCTGTCAACCTTGCTCTAGCTTCTTGGACTAAATAATTGTCCTGCTCCTCGTTAGCCAAAAAGCAGAAAACCTGTTCCAAAAGCTCCTCGCACATTCACTCCCCCAAGGAAACAGGAATGCGATAACGAGAATACAGAGCTGCAAGAAGTATAACATTTCTAATTCGTATTTGAAATGAGATCCCCTTCTGCAGTTCCAGCAATATGAGAAGAATAAAAGAAAGAAAAGCTTTTGAAAATGCCTTTTCAATACCAACTCAAATTCTCACTCCAGATTTCACCCTAATTCAAGGTTATATACCTTGAGTCACACTGTGGTCCTTCTCGATACCCCTTTCGACTCATGGTTGTTCCTTTGGAAATGCAGCTGTAATCCCCAAACCATCCAGCTTCCCCTAATGAACATGAACCTCTGAGGTAACGAGAGCATAACTGGGGCCGTGGTACCACATTACCATCAGGATGGATTGTTTCAACCTTAATCACTGTGAACAGTTTCCAGCTCCATAAGAAGTCCCATCAAGCCAGAAATATGATGCTCTTGAGAGGGTTGTGAGCAAAGGGGAACGAATTCAGTACATCAGGATTTAAACGTCACTTCTAAATGTTAAGCCATTTACTGGTGGAGTGAAAATGGCTGCTTCAAATGGCAAAAGGGTTCTTTGGCACTCCTAAAGCTCCATGTGACCAGTCACTAGAGGGGGCCAGAAAGCCACCTTGTAACCAGAGGGGCTGTAAAATCAATGTTAAGGACAAGGACTTGACTTTTACTCTCCAAGTGGGCCACTGAGATGTGTAAGGCAGGCTCCAGTGCCTTTGCTTACAACGGCTGCCATTTACTCCACCTAGAATTCCATCTAAATGACTGGACTTCTTCAAGAAGAGCACCAGCCCCATGAGTAAATGTGACACAATTTGGCCTTTAAATAGCACTACCCTTTTGATGACCTTCCACAATAATAAAATTAAGTCTAGAAAGACCTCCAGGGTAAAATCAAACTGAATTTGTCAAAATGTGTCAGAAAGAACATAGGATGTAGCCAACCTAAGTTTGAAACACATCTCCAAAGAGGAAAAAGTTGGAAGGCATGGAGGAAAAACAAGAATGACAGAAGCCAAGAGGCATCTGTGGTGGTGTAGGAGGGGATCTCATTGCTCCCTTAAGCTCCAAGAAATGTATTCTTTTGGTTTCATAGCTGCACTGAGAAGCTTCAACCTGGCACAGGTCTGGCTAGAGCCAGTACAAGCACACTAAGAGCACATCCACTCGAACACCTGATAGCCCAAGCACACAAAGGATGGGAGAGTTAACAGCAGCACCAAGGGGAAGAGCGGCCACTAGAGGAAAGAGATTAGCTTTTGAAAGGCACATTAGCGCTGATGGGAACTTGCCATGTAGATGCACTGCATGGTACTGCCAGTATCCAATTCAGTTCTGGTTGCAATAAGAACATCTTTCCTATTAACTCTATTAACTCTGTCCACATTAGTGTTCTTTACAGTGTCTTCTCCTGCCAGTGCTCAATGGATCAGCGCTTCTGATGAACGTCTACTTTTTGACTACTGAATGCCCAGCCATGGACTGTGCTGAAGAAGGATGACCCTTCAAACACGTCTCTCGGCAAGATGATGCCAAATCAGCAGTTTTCTCAGCTGACTGCCACCAACAGCATGGACCCCAGAGAAAATGACTAACTAGAGACCCACAAACCTGCTGACGGCTCTCTTCGCATGCAGAAGTCACAAGGCACACTGGAGAGGAGGAGTGACTTTCTGGTTACATTAAAGTCTGTGAGGGCTTTTGCCCTCAGCTTCTAAGTTTTTCACTCTTAGGTCCACACAGACAAAGAACGTTCCTGGAGAACTTCTGAGGGTCTTCTGAAAAGTGACCAAGACAGTCAGGTTTCCTATGAGAAAATACAAGTTTCCTATAGAATAGAATCATAGAAACACTGAGTAGAAAAGCCCTCCAAGATGATCAAGTTCAACCATTAACTCAACACCATTAAGACCAACAGCACAGAGACTATCAACCAACACCATGGAGAACCTCCATGGACAATGTTTAGGAACCCACAAACTGAAGAACTGTGCTCTGTTTACAGACAACTCTGGAATTGCTGTTGTACAGATATATCTTGTGCCAGGAAAGAAAAGTCTCTGTTCTCCTGCTGGACAGCCCTTCAGTCTTGCCCTTCATTAGCATAATCTCCATACTGCAAGGCTGTGCCACAGAGAAGTCTGATTTAACTTACAAAAAGCTAGCAGTGATGAGAAAGGTAAGATTAGCTTTTCAACTATTTTCTCTTCAACTGTCATTAAAAAATGATTCACGCTAAATCCAAAGTCAAAGCAACCACACGGATAGAACTGAGACCCACCATAAATTAAAAGGCTTTTCTTTCTGCTCTTACCTCGTTGTGCTGGCTCAGGTTACCAGAACAGAATAGCAACATGAATCCAAAGAGAGCCATGTCTGATGACCAAAACTCAACTGCTACTTGCTTAAAAGGTAAGTGATATCTCAAGAAACACATGCTGGTTATGGGGCTTGAAACAATGAATCCTTGTAGAGAATCATAAAACTTTAGTTAAAAAAAAAAAAGTTACATTGTAAAATGACATTTACTATAAGCAGCCAAAAGTCAGGGCACTGATACCATGCACCACAAGACTTCTCTGGGGCTGCTCCACAGAGGAAATGAGAAAAAGAGCTGAGCAGTTCAAGCATTCACAGGGTATTGGAAGAAGATGAACAGAGAACGCTTTTTTCCTCCTAATTTCTTTCCCAAAGAGAAAATTAATGAATATAGAAAGTGGGGTGGAGTAAAGGAGAAGGGCGGGGAGAGAGAAAGATTTGAAAATTGTCTTTTTTCTCAAATCAGAAAACATAGAAGCTTCTGTTATAGTTTAGAAGATTTACTTATGGGGAATTAAAAAAAAAGAAAAGCACTCAGTAAATCTGGGACTTGAATGGAAAGAATATTTGGAACCCAAGACCTTCTCATAAATATTAACTTCATAGAAACAATTCATATAAATGATATTATAATATTGCCTTATGCTTATACAGGTGCCAACTGTGTATCCACAGCCATTAGACATCTTTGGATTACATGAAATAGGTTGGCAAGCTTCTTTTGCCAAGAAGTGGTTCATTTTTAGTTTAAGGAATGTTATGCCCCACCAACACTAAAATACAAGACCCTACAAGGCTTTTTACAGAGAGAGATACAAGGAAACAACAGGCAAGAAGAATTGAAACAGTTCAGAAAACACTAGAAATCTCGTGTTTCTCTTGCCCACACTAAAACTAAACACAAACCTTAATAATGTGAATTACAGAACCATTTGTTTCAAGTATCCTCAGTTCATTTTTCTACCTGAACTGGAAAAGACAAAGAAAAAACACTAGGCAAAAGAAATGTTTGCGCTACAGAAGAACCACAAGTTTTTCCTAAACATCTTCTTTCAATAAAATCAACACCACAAATTTGTGAAGGTTGGTAAAGTCTGGATTCACATCCCAATTTCACAAACTACCTATGATACCCAGCACCTGTATCAGGCCAGCAAGAGTGGCTTTTCCTCCACTGACTTTGGTGCTCAGGCTCTCATCTGTCTGGTACATGAGCCATCCTCACTGGGTGCACAGCACCATTACTGGTTCCCTCAGCATTAACCACTGCTGGATCCCTGTTGCCATAGATACAGCTATGATAATATTATAGTTTCCACAAAGATGCTTCAGCAATTTACTCTGGTGATTAAACTGCAGTCATTTATTGCACAGAATAAATAACAGGGCAATGGTGAATTATGGGGCTACGACTCCATCGATGGGTCCCGGTGACATCATAAACCACAAGAACCAAGCTCGAGTCATCAGAACTCCCGAGATGGAATTATAAGCTCCATCATTCAAACTGTGCTCTTTAAAGATATTTGATATAATACACGGAGCCAACAAAACGAAAGAGAGAGAGACAGAGACAGACCATCAGGCTCTCAGGCCAACCGCATACTCTCCTGGTCACCACAAGTCTGTGGCAAAGATTGGTAACAGCTGCCACAGGCACGGGGCAGACAGACTGCCAGGCATTCAGCACGGCCAGGTCTTCTGTTTTTGGGGAGTGCTACTGAAGATCAATGCTGCCCGTGGGACTGCACGGGTCAGCACGCAAGCAGGGCTCTGAACCTTGCAGGCTGCCAGCAGCATCTGGATTCCCAACAAAGGTCTCTGGGAGCACTGGTGTTGCAAACTACAAAGAGAAGAAGGAACACACATGAACTTAGACGCTTTGTTTTCTTTGCTAGGTCCATTTTGTTCTCTTGGACAGAGTGGGGTCACGTCTCTCCTAAGGTCTGATGAACCCTAGAGAGAGTGGGCTCAGGCTCTAAAATGTTAGCACAATCTTGTGTTGAAGCACTGAAGGAGCACAATGACATTTGCCTTGCGGCTCTGCATCGCGACGGTATCAATGAAGGATCTTTTTTTAGAGCAGATGAAGACTATTTGCTAGCCAAGAGTTGTCTTTTCTCTTAGAAGGATATAGGGCCATGATCCGAGCAAGTTGTAAACTGCTGACATTGATTTAAATGAGCTGAGGCTCTGGCTCCAAGCCGACCGCGCTGGGATAGCGTATACCTGCAGCTGATGACTGCAGAGTTTGAAAAACATCGATTGCTTTGTACATTCTGGCCCATTAGATGTTATTTAAAATACTGAAGTATCAGAGAACAGAACGATCTATAAGATTAGTGATAGCAGATGGATCTTCTCACTCGTAAAGTTGTTTGTTTGACTTCAGTGCTTACCAAAAGTTGTATTTAGCAACTAGTAAACATGAAGCTTCTTTTTTTCCCTGTTCTTTTGAGAGCTCCACGCAGCCAGCTTTTTGTTTCTTGGTGTATTCAATAACATGGAAAATGTAAACTACTCATTGTGGGCTCACTTTCTTTCTTGAACAGCTTTTCAGATTGCAAAACCCTCCCCCAAATTGTCCTTGGTGGGAAACTGGAACAGAAACACCAAAGCAGGACTGGACTGAGACAAATGAAATGGTGAGCTCTGCCCAGTCATCTTCTCCCTCTCTTCACCATTTCCCAAACAGAACTTTAAGATTGGGGAAGTTAAGATCACTCTTGCTCTAGCAATTCCTCTTCAAATACATACTTAAGAGTAGCATTTTAAAAATCACTCATCATTGACCTAAAATGCAATGGTATTTGAGGTCAATGTTATAATTTGCATCGCGGAGAGTTCGACCAATGCTGAGTACTTTCAAAATTTCCGCCTGTACATACAAATACAGAGAGAGAGGGAATGAGAGCATACAGCGATACATGTATCTTAATATACCACACTAGACAGAGACAAACCCACATTTTTAATAGCTTTCCATAGTGATTCCAGAATTATTTATTGTGTGACTGCAATAGAACACATGCAGACTTCAAAGACTAAAGCTCAGCTTCAAAAATGCTGGGCTTGATTCTAATCTCATTGTAAAATGGTGATGCCTCCATAATTACCCCAGCATAAATGCCATCAGATATAGGTCATTTTGTCTCTTTGCATTTCTCTTTTCACCTTCCTTCAGCTGGGAAGTCGTGCAGAGGTACAATTCAGTACTGTTCATACCTTTTCTGAGTTGGCCAGAGTAACTCTTCAAAGCTGCACATGTCCCTATCAGATCTGAATTTACTTCTCTGTCTCCCTTCACTGTATCTTTCTGTCACACATGGACACTTGTTCTAGATTTTCTCTCTCCTACTTCCCCTTCACCTTGAAATTTCTATTTGCTACAAAAGGAATGCACCAACTTGGATGAAACAAAGATTACCACGAGCAACCTTCTCTTCTACTGAAGGACTCAAGTATGATTTAACACGTTTCCTATGGCACCCTCTCTATTAGCAAAAATGTCCCAGTGTACGCATTTTAAGCTGATCTGTATCATAGAATCAAAGAATGGTTTGGGTTGGAAGGGATTAAAGCTCATCCAGTTCCAGCCCTGCCACAGGCAGGGACACCTCCCACTGGATCAGGTTGCTCCAAGCCCCATCAAACCTGGCCTTGAACACACCTAGGGATGGGGCAGCCACCACTTCCCTGGGCAACCTGGGCCTTCTGACCCTCATAGGAAAATATTCCTCCCTAAGATTTCATCTCAATTCCCCTCTTTCAATTTAAAACCACTCCCCCTCATCCCATCACTAGGCAGGCTGCTCTGCTCTGCTCTACTCTAAGTTTGGTTTTCAAGGGATGGGCTGATTTTTTCATATTGCCTTATAGAACAGGTAGGTTTATGTAAAAAGCTACACAGCAGAAAGATGATCAATTGCTACAGGTAGTTAGTAATTTACTAATTGCATACTCTAGCAACCACGCAGGATCTGTACCACACACAGCACACACTGCCTGGTGAAGAGAACAGTGTACAGAGAAGGAATGAAGCCAAGTAACTCACAAAGAGTAGCACTCAAAGCTCCTTAGCAGCACTGCAGAGCACAAGATCTTCAAAACACCATGGAAAGGATAATTTTACTAATGGCATAATCACAGGTAAGATAGTGATGACGAGATTGCCAGCAGACATTGCCCCTCCATTTAAGGAAGAAGCTGTCCTGCCTGAGGTGTGAACACTGTGTACGTGCGATGCAAAAGGAAGCCAGAATCACTGGTGAAATACGACATACTCTGCAATGCAGGGTCTGTCACCTCACCTGAGCAAATCTGCGCTTATCAGGTGCTGGCTACACTTCACCTCATGAACATGAACTCCCAGCTTCGCAAGGCACACAGTGAACTTCACCATCAAGCATGCACTGGCCTAATGGAAGTGGGAAAAACCCAAACCTAGATTTCTCCTTACCTGTGATCGCTCTTTCACTTTGGTGACAAGACGCTTTCACCTGGCCAGAAAACAAAAGAACAGGAACAGAAAAATCAAACGCTACCAGGAGGAAGTGGGAGCAACATAAACTGCCTGTTGTTCTGGGCATGCTTTTTTTTTTCCCCTCCTCCTTTAATTTCAATTTGCAAAGACAGTGAAATGGAAAATGTGCCTCTAATTATTACCCCTCTGTGCTTCCTAAAAGCCTCTCTCAGAACTTTTAAGTCTCCTCGAGTTTCAGGTCCTCTTTTTCTCCCTCCCTCTTTCTCTCTCCCCTCTTTTTATTTAAACTAATCTAAAAAAAGCTATAAAAAGCCTCTGACACTATAAACTCCCTTGTAAACTCTGGTTTTATAGGTTTAATTGCCTCATTTTACTGCTTTGCATGCTTTGTTCCTTCAGTATTTTAGAGAGCTGCCCCCAGTATTTAGTACAAGCAGGCAACTTGGGGGAAGAGGGGCCATCTCGGAGCCCTCTGCTAGAATTTGGATGTGGTCAGAGCTTTGGTACAGTGAGCAGCCTACAGAGACCAAGTCTTGAAATGGCTCCACTCAGACTCGTGCACGTGGGAAGTTGACCTAGACAAAATTGGAGAGAAATCTCAGCACTGGAAAATTCAAGTGTCCCTTGACATGGAATAAAATCACACTCACAAGCCTTCAGGATATGAGAAAACCCACAAAGAATCTCTCACAGGGGAAGGGGCGCTGGGGTTCTTGGTATTTCTGTGACACAAATAGTTTCTTCTCTGAGTGTTGCCAAAGCAGAGGACAAGAATCCCAAAGATGCCTAAGCATGCAGCAAGGGTACCCTCATGCTAGGTGCTATAAAAACAAGGACAAACAAGTGAGATTCTGGCCCATGGAGCTCCCAGTCTGAACAACCACCCTCTTCAAAGAAGGACAATAGGGTGAGAGTAAAAATCCTATCAACATTTCCCGTCGGTCCTTCATAGTCTCTAGGTCACTATTTTAATCTCAATGCCTTAAAGCCCAAGCAATCAGCCAAACCCACTCTTGCTTTGAACATACACATCTCCTAATGACACCCCTGGTTGTTGAACTGCCATCCACAGATCTCACCTAGACACTGCAGCTATCCCATGTCTCACCCCGAGTGGCACGAAGTGGAGAGCAGATGCATGGGGACTCCATGGAGGGCTAACAGGAGCCTCTGGCTTTTTCTCAGGATTAGAAAGGACTTGCAGAAACTAACCACATTCACAATACATGGTTTTCCCCTTAAAGACCACAGACAGAATGTTTCTGCGCAGGTATTATCAACACGCAGCCACCCTGCAGCACCACTATAGAAGCTTCTTCCATTGCCTTAAGCCTTGGATCCAAGACTTTGATGTCTAGCAAAACCAAACAGCACAGTCTACTGCAGACCTTTCAACTAAAGGGCAGGGCACTTCTCCCCTCAAAGAATGTTTCCAGAATCCATTCCTTGGCTCCTAGAAAACATAGGATGACTCCCTTGGTTTCATTTAAGTCTTGGGATTTCCCTGACTATCACATCCAGGTGATGTCTGTTAAGAGCGACAGACCGTACAGGGTTTTATTTCCGAACTCCTTCCTTCAGCAGTTCTAATTCAGGCATGGGAAACAGAAAATACTAGAAAGAAGGGAGAAATAAATGAAAGCCTAAAAGCCTTCAAACAATTTGGTTTTGGCTTAACTGAGGAAATTGTGAAGGCATTCAAATGTGGGTTTTATTGGCAAATTAAGGGTTTTATTTTTTTTCTATATTATCCTAAAGGGGCAAGGCTTGTGAATCATGATGTGGACACATCTTGTGCTACATTTTGGTTTACTGTAACTTCAGAAAATGCTGAGCATTCTTAACCAAATATGTCACAGAGAAATAAGTCTCAAGATCATTAAATGTCCTTAAGTTTCATAAATACAGGTCAGACAGTAAAGAAGCAAGATACAGATTTTTTTTTCCCTATCCTTAATCTAAACCATACAGAAACGTCAACTTCTTTATGTTCTTCACAAAGTTGCCGTTCTCCAAAATGCTTCGCCCAGCTCTGGTTACTAGGGAAAGGAATTGTGTGAAGAACTGAATCTGCTTTTTGTAGTAAACTGAGGTGAAAGAATATCAACCTATTTATTTCTCCAGGCCACTTATGATTTCACAGACCTCTACTGTATCTCTCCTCAGATACCTTGCAGAGTTAAGATCCCTCGTCTATTTAATTGCTTTTCATAAATACGATGGTTTCCCCTCTCCTCTGCATTTCTTCTCTTAGTTACGTCCTGTGAAGAAGAAAGAAAACATTCCCTATTCAAGGGAAGGGAAATTTGAAGAATGCGTTCACACGTGTGCTATTCCCTGTGAACAAGCAGAGCCTGGAAAAACACATTGCTTGTTTTAGCCATTAAGCTGTTGGCAGCAAAGCAGGCGAGAGGAACAGTGATGGAAGCCTCGGCAGGGAAGGGAAGAGGAGGGAGAGGCACTTAGAGGATCAAAATCTGGAGGAAAAGTATGTTAAAAACAAATGAACTGAAGAAAGAACTTGTTGTTGGTGAAGTTGATCCTTCATGCTGCCCTGCTATCTTGTAAAAGGAGTTTTATTTGCCTTTTTGTGGGAGTCCTGGGAGGAAACTATTAAAGGAGCAGGCTTTAGGCACTTTGTGGAGATGTGTATATAGGCACATGCGTGAGTGTGTGTGTTTGGGCGTCCGTGGTTGTGTGTTTGCTCCCTCCCTTTTACAAGGGCCAGGTAGGTCACAAGGTTAAAGCCAGGGGGGACTTATTTTGTGTTGTAAGAATTTTTACAAAGTGTAAAGGATCAAAGTAATTAGCTGAGGGTGAGAGCCCAGGACTGTCAGAGAGGTAATGCAGCCCCTGCCCGGGAGTCTTGATCACAGCCGCCCGCACTGAAACTCCAGATATCAGGAGTAAGTCAACCAATGGGTGTGCGCAGCGTGAGGGGTGCTGTGAGATGTGAAACTTGTAAGGAAGAAGAAAGACAAAATTTTGGATGGAGCAACTGGAAAAAGTTCCAGAAATGTGGCTGAATGGAGCATAGGAGCTTTTAGGTGCGAACATTTTAAAGCCAGCTGTCTGCTGCTGTGAGGGCTGCCAAACCACGCTGGCACTCTTTGGGGAGCAGGTCACTGCTTCCTGCTTCCAGCTGGCCTGGAAAGATTACCCGAAAATGAGTCAGGACTCTCAGTCCCTCCGTCTGGTCTTTCAAAGCAAGTGAGCAAGAGGGAAACAGGCAGATGGGGTGATGAAGCATCAACGCAGCAGATCCTGGGGCAGCGCAGAGCTACCTGCAAGTGTTGGTCAGGTCCCTCCTGCTGGACATCTCTGGTTTCTGTGCTTGCTCTCCTGGCTGCCTGTTGCTCTTGGGATGCCCTCCTGATGCCATTCAAGTCAATCCAGCAGCACTACCACTAAAACAGACCAAGCCACAGCAAGTGTGTATAATGGCTGAGCAAGCAAACACTCCCGTCATACTGCTGTCCTGGGCTTTCTCAACAGAATGTACAGACCAAGAAGGAGATGAATCTCTCTCAGAGGAAGGAACTCTAAGCCCACATTGCTCATCTTGAGGAATAACCTTTAATGATACAGATCTTCTGTGTCTTTTTAAAGTAGCTCTGGTTTTCATTCCTAGACTGTCAGAGGTGTATGTGTGCAGCATTCACTTCACAGCAAGAATCATAGAATCATGGAATGGTTTGGGTTGGAGAAGGCCTCAAAGCTCACCCAGTTCCAACCCCCTGCCATGGGCAGGGACGTCTCCCAGTGGATCTGGTTGCTCCAAGCCCCATCCAACCTGGCCTTGAACACCTCCAGGGAAGGGGCAGCCACCATTGCTCTGGGCAACCTGGGCCAGGGCCTCATCACTCTCAGGTGATCTGTTGTTCTAGGTTTCCTTTTTCTCCTATTATACAGACAAATATCCAATACTGGGAAACATGTGATTCGCACAAGTTCTTAGGAGCAGTAAAGGAATGAGGCAAGATGTCTAGCCAAAGAGAAGCTCTACCTGTACACAACTGCCTCAGCTCCAGGGGTGGCTGAAACGTGTAAAACACCAAACTACAAAGCACATAAACACAGACCACAACACCGCAGAGTCTCCAAGTCCCTGGAGTCACTCACAGTTTTGATGGGCAGCAGTAACAAAACAGGAGAAGAACAAATTACATCCTGTTTTAGAAAGAGAGATCAAGATCTTCCAGATGGCCAGAGGAGAACTTGCTGGGCAGTGTACACTTCATCCGGCTAGGCCAGCAGATCCCTCACCTCACCAGACTCAATCAGCTCACAGCTAATTAACTGCCACTATTAGAATTCAAGGGGATAGGAAGGAACTACAGAGTGAGAGCAGAAAGTTAAAACCCGGCTATGTCCATATCACAGCTGGTGACAAACTGTTCATCCTCCTTACCCAGAGCGTTGAGAAGGCAGGACCAGGCAGCATTTCTACACTCCATCTGCAGCTGCTGTGTGAAAGACAGAGTTACTCATGGAAAAGCTTCTTTTTTAAACTACTGCATTAGTTTTATTAAATGTTCATCATCTACATTTCACCTTTCCTCCCCAAATTAGGTTCATCTTTGTAAGAAGAAAAAAACTAGATGTCTGACCACAACTTTGGCTCAGAGCCGTCTTCTGTCTCCAGTCCCTGCGAGGATGAGTTAGTGCTTTGTAGATGTTATTGATCTCCAGGCTCAAATTGTCTGGCTGTATGGTCCTCGTGTCTCCTACCCTGCACGGCTCCACCCACCCAAGAGCTTCCTTCCCTTGGCGTCCCCTTGCTTTTAAGCCTGAGATGCAAAATGTAAAACTGGCAGGTGTGGCTCCATGATGGCCCACAGCCATTTATCACACAGTTCTCAATAATCTAATAGCCCTAATGTGTGAAAATTGATTTCTGGGGTGAATGCAAAAGTCCCAGTGATTTACACTCTATTTCCAATTGATGAGGCTCAACAGATTTCAACGAGTACTAAAATATTTACCATAGTGAAAGGCAGGGGGAGGGTATGTGGTGAAGGACTGGGAACAGGGTCATCATTCACAGAGAGGCATCTCAGCTGACCGTCAGCCCATGCAAAGGCCCATCAAGAAATGAAGCTTTCGGTCTACCAGGAAAACTACTTGGTCAGCATTATGTGGCAATCAGAAGGAAAGCAGTGACAAAAAAGAAGGCAAAACTGATGCATTATAAACACAGTCTGCCAGCTTTGGAGTGAGCTAAGATTCATGAAAAGTGTCTCAGCGCATGGAAGGGGAGGTTGGACCTGGATGATCTTTAAGGTCTCTTCCAACCCAAACCATTCTATGATTCCACGATTCTGTGTTTGAGTTCATCATGCCATGATTGATTCTGAGATTATCTCTCAGCAAGCGGTGCTGTATTTCCCGCATAGGTCTGTCTTTTCTGAATGTTTGAAGACGCTGGCATAAGCAGAGTCTCTCTATTTCTTGTCATCCATCTATTCACGCTGCTATTCACTTGTAATGACTAAATGCTCTGGGGACTATGAAACAGCAAGAAATAAAGAAAACACATTCAGCTAAAAAAAAAAAATCGAATTTCTACCAACTTCCCTACACAGCAATGTCAGAAGCCGAGGAGCTGGACATGCAGAAAGCTTAAGGTACAGAACGCCATGACATGGACCCCTCCCACATCTACCACACCAGCGCATCTCTAGATGTGGTGCCAGGTCCTCAGCTGATGGAGCCCAGGACAACTCTGCTCAATCACCCAAATGAGAGAGGGTTTTATAAGCACTGGATTATTCATTGGAGGGAATAGCCCAATTACGAGCTCTAGACCAACTCTTTAGCTAATGCAAAGCAAGAGAAGCCAATGGAGCTGTGTCGGCTCAGAGCAGGTGACTTACTCGAACTTTAAACAACTTTCAAATGAAAACACCAGCTTTGCTCTTCGGCAGTTTTATTTTCCTGTCTCAATGTCCTGCCCAGCCGGACAGCTGAGCGTTGGGGTGAGTGCGCAAAGCATCTCATTGCTGTACAGGCCTTTGTACCAGCAGTAACATCTAGCCCTTTACTTTTCAACAGACCAAATGGAAAGAAATTCTCGGTTGCCTGTTTTATTCTTGCCCTGTCACCCAATGCCAGATCCTTCAGCAGAGAGAAGTTATTTGTCCAAGCAGAAATACTTCTTTCTGCTAGAAAAAGTGCCCTGCTAGCACATTTGTTGTTCTCATTTCACTACATTTGAAATGGCAGAGAAGAAGATAAGAAGAGATAAAAATGTTGTCACCAAGTGGGCTTTGGTCAGCTATAGCAAGTGATAAGTTCAGGACAAGAGCTAATCTTCTCACTCATCTTCTGATTTTCCAGTTCCCGGTTTTAAATAATTCCTTACTCTTCTTAGTGTACACAATTCCAATCATCCCTCCCAGGCAAATTTAGGAGATACAGATGCATTCACAAGGAAACAAATCCACAAGAACACCTGCGTGTCCAGTGGGCAAAACAACTCAGTTTCCGAGGTTCCTTCTTCCTTCTGCCTCTGACCTATGTCAGAGGCAGAGTCTATGTCATCTAACGGAGTTACTTCATCTGCCTCTGTCTTCTCTCAGCTTTTTGAGAAGTTACAAAGATGCTACACTTGGGAACCTTTGTTCAGTGAGCTCTCACCAGGGTCAAGCAACATTAATTGTTATTCATCTTCATCAAGAGATGATATAGTGTTTAATCAGCAAATGTCCCCATTTGAGCTCTCCAGCTGAAAAACGATACGCAAGTGCAAACTGTTTTTTAAAAAATACTGGAAATACATTTTATAAATAATAAAAGAGGAGAAACTTCCATTTTAGCCTCTGCCTGTTCCTCTGGCAATCCCCACTCCGCTTACTCCTGCTCACTCTTCAGAGCCGTATAGAAAATCAGAATCCAATCTCAGCAAACCCTATTGACTGTCTCCTGTCACTCACTGATTAAAGGGTCCACTTACATCCAAATGGTTAGAGCCATGACTAGGAGTCATTCATAAAACTTGTATTGAAGGATTAGCTTTCACAAACTTTGCCTTAATGATTATGCATTCTATTGATCATCGGGGGGAACTATAAAAATTGACACCAGAATAAACTTTGAAGGACTGCTCTCACTCAGCAGAACTGGGATCAATGTGAATCGACCAGGACGATAGGGAAGGGGGGAAAACCAACTGCTCTCCATTAGCTGGGTGTAATACTGATTAGCTAAACGTTTAAGGTTTTTTTCTGTCTGTCTCTATTTGACTGCTGAAAGCCAACAGCATCTTAGTGTGACACAGATTATCAGGCCTTGAGGTCAACTCTCTCAGATGCGTTGCTGTATGTTCACTCCACCTTTGCTCCACAGATAAGCTGTCATTCGTGACTACTTTGAAGTCCAGATTCTCTTATCCTTGTTCCTCACTTTCAAACAACCAAACACAACACAGCAATCATTTTGTTCATGGAGAGTAGGCATTAGTCACTGACAGCAGAAAGGAAACAGCATGTTAATATGACATTCATTCCTAAGGCCAAGAAGGAATTCTTTGGTTTTTACCCTTGGAATTCTTCTCCAAACCTTTCTGGGACAGCACATGTATACACTCGGGTATCCAGCTCTGGCCAGCTTACATGAAATAGGAGATGACTTAAGAGAGATGTGCCCAAAACTTGGACTGTTTTTCTGAATATTTCACTTGTTTTAATAGAAGAAAAAAAATTGTCTTCTGCCCATAAAATCTGCCTCTCTCTAATCCTGAGACCATTTTGGCTGCAACAGTACTAATGATTTCATTGCATTTAGACGTGCAGTCTACTGAGCAGAGTGTTTTCAGCTTCCAGACAGAACATACAAACATGTACACAACAGCCTTTCAAAAGGGAATGCAGGTTGGATGAGGATACCCATTCCCAGTCCCTGATATCTCTTGTATTTTACTGCTTGATCAGAATAATTGAAATGTCATTTCAACATAGTCACTCTTGGTTCATCCCCTCTGAACGTTCAGGATTGCCAGTTCCTACTGAAGCTGAAATAGCAGCTGTAATGATTAGTATGCATTCCAGGGTATTCCAGTTCCAGCACATGCAGAGGAAGAACAGCAGGAGCTTCCTGAGACATTTTACAAGAGCTGCATCCAGAACTTGGCTAACATCTTTCTACAAGTAGCTGTCCTGTTCCAAGCAGTACGGATAAGATCCAGCCCAGGGAAGCAGCTGTTTTCAGTCATTAGAATGGACCTTATCTAGCTCCCAGCCTTCATGGCCACTGGAGTCCAGTTCAAGTTTATATTATTCCAAGATATTTTCCCAGCCTTGGTTCCAGGTGGTCATTGCAATCTAGCTCTCCTCACAGAACAAGCAATTCATTTCCCCCTGTCCGACAACTCCACAAACATTCTCATACAGCATCCCAGACCGTCGAGCTGCTCTAAGTGGAAAGGGCATCAAAGAGAACTGCGAATGAACTGATACCAACAGCCGATTTGAAAAAGTAAGATTCTTGCAATAGCATCAGATGGCTAAGAAAGGATTTTCTATAAAAACATTTCTAGGGCTACAGGAATTAGGTGACTGTGTGCGACTGAGAAGGATTCATCTCAGCTAATATTTATAGTCAGAAAATGACATCTAGCCAGGATAATCCTCCAGGCTCTGGTGAGGCAATGGCACAGGCATGTCCTTCACGTAACACAACCCATGTGTTCTAGACACCTTCTGGGGAGTGAACTTGCCTTCTAACTAGCATTTACTAGGCACCACCTCAGGGTAACAAGTACAGCATCTGCATGGACCTAGGATGACGCAAAAGGTAGGGTCAAAGCAAGCAGCCCGAGTCCAGGCAATGAACAGAGACAGCATTCAGAAATCACTCTCAGATGTCTCCAAAGACACAGCCTCAACAAGAATGATGATGATGTACTTGGAAAAAAATTGGTCTGCCCCAAAGATACAGTCGGGAGTAAAGCTGGTAACATGACAAGGCAGACTGCTCTAGCTTAAAGCAAAACCACGGGTGGATTAGGTTGACCAAAAGCTATAGCCAGACACATTCAAATCAGCAGCTGAAGGCTCCAAAGGCGTGGAAATTAACTGTCACAGCAAAGTGCTAGGAAATGTTGTGCATTGTCTGCTTTTGGAAATTGGAACATGTCTCTGGAAGAAGTGTCAGCCACCTCTAACTAAATGGATTCAGATTGGCTTCCTTTGCAGAAAAATTCAAAGTATGCTTTGACCTTAGAGTTTGACCTTAGAGTTTTGAATCTATGAAAAGAAGATTATTTCCACGACTGGAATAGAAAAGTCAAGTAAAAAAATTATCTTCTGATACACGCCATTTAAATAAAGACATAAAAAACCTTTATGCAACATTTAAATAAGAACAAGAGCTATCATGAATGCAAACATGCACAGGATTAACTGTATGGAAGTTCCAAGTAAAGATCCTTTGAATCTTATTTATTTAAGTAAGTACTCTCCAGTATTCTACTCTCAGAGTTTTCAACAGTTTCTAAAAGCTCACCAAGCAATGAGTCTGGGCGGGATGGCATTCCCATTTAGACTGGAGGCCTGAAAGAATATATGGAAAATCATTAGATTTTGCAACAGACCACAAGAACAGATCTATGGCTGAACTTAAAAAAGTAATAATAAATGATCCTATGAACAGAAGTGATCCATAATGGATGCAAGTTGAGTAAAAATGAGTTAACTGCTGATCTAGGGAAAATAAAGACAATCGCTGAAGTGTTCACTCCACACAGCAAAGCAGATAAAAAGAGATATATAGGAACGATAAACTGATTTGGCAAAACTCATTCCAAATCTATACCTGATCAATAAGCCCTTGTGGAAATTGTTGGAATATGAGGTTGCTGGCATTCAGTAAAAAGACATTAATAGACATCTAAGTGGTTAAAATCATTTATTAACAATGTAGTTTTAAAATATTATGAGTAAGCTGGTTGCATTGTAAGAGCTGCTCCATGCTGACACCAAGTACCTGTCAGACCTCTGGAGCAGTTTCCCATCGTGCTTGTTGTCTGAGCTTTGCACAGGCCCAGGGAGGGCATGGAAGCTGCTGACAGATGTCACTGTGTGGGCACTGACTCTGGCCTAGTCGTCAGTGAGAAATAAGAACGAAGTGCTCCCAGAAATGGCAAGAAGATGTACCAGGGGAGGGTTAGGTTGGACATTAGGAAAAGGTTCCTCATGCAGAGGGTGATAGAACACTGGAGTAGCTCTCAGCAAGCAGTCACAGCACCAAGCCTGACAATATTGCAGAAGCATTTGGCTAATGCACTCAGCCCCACAGTGTGAATGCTGGGGTTGTCCTACTCAGGGATAGGAGCTGGACTCAATGATCCCTGTGGGTCTCTTCTAACTCAGGTCACTCTGTGATTCTGTGGGTATGAGTTCTATGGGAAGGCAGATACAAAATGTAGCTGCAAAGTCCTCCCAGAGCCAAATGGCAGCTCTGCTTCTAGATCTTCTGGGAACCTCAAGGGTTCTCAAGCTCTGAAGTCCAACCATGTTTTCTGTTTCAGTTGTTCCTTGTCTGCTCCCTGCTCACTACACCTCAAAAGACTGGAAAAATCCCCATCCAATAAAGAGCTGAAGTGATGAATGCTGGACTGAGCGGCAAGTGAATCCCTTCAGCCCCTTATCAACACCACTGGATCACTGTGACCAAGAAAAAGTTGTTGGGGAATGATCACAAGGAGAGGCTGCATTTGAGCTTTTGGGATATCAGTGGAGAGAGAGATGAATATTTATCTTTCTAAAGAGCAACAAGGAAAAAAAAAGCACATTCCCTTTGCAGTTGCCAGTGATAATGGATGCTGTGTGAGCTAAAAAGCCAGCAGTTAAAAGCTACATTTATTATCACTCTATCTCACACCAGCAAATTTATGATCCCTTCCAGACCTAAAACATCAAAGCCGAGCAGGAGTCAGAGCCTTTGCAGACTGTTAGTTTTTTTCTTCTTCTTTTCACATAGACTGCTTTATTTGTTTTTTAAAAGGAGGTGGGTATTAAAACCAAAATCTGACCTTTGATCCCCTGAGGCAACTCATTACTTACAAGGGCAAATAGGGAGCTGAAAGTTTTTCCTGCATGAAACCGTAAATAATTCTTACATGCGTCCACAAATCACTCTAGTTTGGTAAAGTAAATAGTAATTGGTGGGTTTCTCCCTAGAGGCAGGTCTGAAGGGGCTTGTAGATTAGAGTTAGGGAGTTTTTGTTTAAAAAAAACAACTTTAAAAACCATGTTCCCTTCAGCCCAGCACTCCAGATGCTCAGGTAATATGTGAAGGTTTGTAGGTGTGTGCACAGTAGGGTTGTGAGGAAGGGGAAGCTTTACTCTTTTCCTTATGTTTAGTGATTTCTCATGTTCGAATTTAAGAGATTCACGACTTTAGGGCAGAGGGTAGTACTAAAGAAATTAAATGCCATGTATCTAAAACAGCCTTTTGTGCGTAGTATCAACGAGGTTTAAAGAAGGGGCCACTGCTTTCACACCTCCTCCTGTGGCTCCACTGGTTATTGGAAGAAGCAGAAGAATATCACCTCCCTGCTCCCTGTTTAATGTGTCACCACAGTCAAACATGGTGCACACAGAGCACATTATCAGCTTTCACTGTTACGAAATTTACCCAAAACATCTGAAGTCTATCCAAGTTCAAATGCCTTTGCAGCCATCACCGTTTCAGCTGTTATCAGAATGATTTCACTCAATAAGAGTCATACACAGACACTTAAATAAAAAACCCATACTTATTACTGGAAGAACACAGTTGTAAAATTCAGTGAGAAAGTACTCTAATATTATCACCACTAGCTGAAATCTTCCCAATCGGACTCGCCTGTCAGCAAGCCAGGACTGCCCAGTGGTGATCATCACAGCTTACTAATTTTCTCTGCTGGAAAACTATCTAAGAGCTTGCTGATAGTATGCAAAAAACCCCATGAAATGCAGAGTGGCCCTACACAAAACACAGTGATCCCAGAAAAAGGGACGTGGAGTTGATGAGCAAGCTCAGAGTCATGAGGATAGAGAGAAAATGGAGTAGGAAACTGGATATTTAGAACCACATCTGACATTTCTACCTGCATGGACTGACCACAGCCATACACAGTTATTTGCAAGGAGAAAGCTGGTCCCAAGCCTGGTTCTATTTCCAAGAAAAACAGCAGGTCATAAATCTGTATTTAATAATTGAAACAAATGGCCTGACTCTCAGCCA
The DNA here is from genome assembly GCA_013389865.1 of Piaya cayana. Taxonomy (NCBI): domain Eukaryota; kingdom Metazoa; phylum Chordata; class Aves; order Cuculiformes; family Coccyzidae; genus Piaya; species Piaya cayana. The sequence continues at coordinate 340,099 of WAAB01004965.1, forward strand.
GGCAGAGCTCAAAGCAGTGAAGAAACCTACAGTACTGATTAAGACGTGGGATTTTCTACCTGGCCTCTGACTTCTGTGAAACCTTCAAAGTCCAGTGCTAAAGATATAGGGAGTTCCATCTTAGACAAGATTGTGTTTGTAATTTCTTATGTTTACCTTCCAGTCTCAGTCAGTCTCAAGATCTAAGAGGAGCTGCGCTCTGCATCACATGTCAAAAGAGCCACCGAGGGCTACGCTGAGGACCCAGAAGATGCTACAGTAAAATATGCAGGAGTTGCACTATCTCCTTCAAACACAGCCTCTTTCATTACTCACCCTATATCACAGATTCATAGAATGGTTTTGATTGGAAGTGACCTTAAAGTCTATTCAGTTCCGCCCCTGGACACCTTCCTCTGGATCAGTTCCTCAAAGCCCCATCCAACCCAGCCTTGAAACCCTCAGGGATGGGGCAGTCAAAACTCTTCCTGGTAACCTGCGCCACAGCCTCCCCACCCTCACAGCAAAACATTTCTGCCAGAGATCCCGTCTCAATCTCCCCTCTTTCAGCTGCAAACCATTCCCTCTCATCCTGTCCCTCTAATCCCAGATCCAAGAGCCCCTCTCCAGCTTTCCTTGAGCCCCTTTCCACACTTGAAGGCTGCTCTAAGGTCTCCCCACAGCCTTCTCTTCTTCAGGCTGAACAGGGCCAACTCACTCAACCTGTTCACACAGGGAAGGTGTTCCAGCCCTCAGACTGTCTCTGTGGCCTCCTCTGGACTCGCTCTAACAGAAACGTATACAATTGCAATAACTTGTCTTACTGAAAATGTGAGCAGCAGGAACCCTTGGAGTTCCCACCGCTCCGGCCTACAGCTTTCCCCCAGAAGATTTACACCTTGGGGTGGGAATGGCAGAGCCATACATGAAGCTGGTCCTGGACTGCTGCCATTTACCTACAGGATTACTAAGGTAAAACAAACCAAGCATGGAATTACTTTTAATAAACAGAGTTGAAAAATACCATCCATTCAGAGTGTGCTTCAGAAGGACACTGAAATATTGGCAATTCAGGCCTTTACTTTTTAAGCGCGCAACAATAAAGTGATTTATTTTCAATCTCCCAGTGAAGTGGGAAGTCGTTGCTATTTCCAGACTGGGAACAGAGACAAAGGAAGATTATACACCCAAACATCACACTAGAAACTTTTGGCAGAGTAGGAAACTGAACTCACCCCTCCTTTATGCAACGTAGCTTAGCTTCTTAAAGATCAGACCATCATTCCAGCCCTCACGTGATGCGCAGACACATTGCCTTCTGCAGGGCTCGAGAGCACCAAGGCAGCAGCCAGTAAAAGATTCCTGCTGGCCCAGACTCAGATCCTGTCTGGACTGAGGGAACAGGTTTCTGGTTTCAAAAGGAGCTGAGTTGGAGTTGTTTTCCATCAGTTGCAACCTTTTTAACAAAACAAAGATATTTTTCTCCAGCAAGTAAAGCCATAAATCAGGACATCTCCCGAGGTTCTATTTTTTTCCCTCCCTTTTCCCCTAGTTAGCCTGCCCTCCCTCCCCTTTCCATCCCTCCAGACTTACTTCATAAACATTAGCTTTCAAGCATCTCTTCCCCCAGAGGACATATCATAAACATCATGTTAAATATTTAGAACAGGAAACCACCTCACTTTTCCAGCTACATAAAAACTATCTTGGGAGGGTGCATTTGCTGTTCCTATGCCTTTTATTTATTTCTTACCTAGCACAGATCATTCCAATAATCAGTACATTTGCCGCTGACATTTGACAAGTGTTAAAAAGCCTCTCCGAACCTGGGCAAAGGAAAATGCTACTAGACACTTCAGGGACAGTCAGTGTGTCTCCAAAGCATCCTGCTCCTTGTGGTACTTTGGCAGGTCCTGGATAGTCACGGGTGTAACAGCAGAGCTTGAAAGAGGGACTTAACTATAACAACCTAAGGTCACTTCGCAGCACTCCCAGCATCCACTTTGATGTCCAACTTCCAGCTTGCTTACCTTAACTTTCCTGAGTGTCCCCAGGAACCACTAAGTTCCCACGCAGAGAAGATGTTCAATAATGGCATTAAACACCATAAAGTCCCCCTCCTGCTCAGTTGTAAACACTAGCAATAGCAGGCTTGACTCAAAGCTGTATGTCACAAAAGCTTTTTTGACGGCTCTCCTGTGGAATGCCCCACACTCTCATCATTTCTGGATTTATTTATCCACGGGAAAGGGCTCAGTCTCAGTTTCAGAATCATAGAGTTGTTGGTTGGAAATGACCTTTGTGGTCATCGAGTCCAACCATACCTGTCCACTACCAAACCAGATCCCTGAGCACCTCATCTGCCCGTCTTTTAAGCACCTCCAGGGACTCCACCACCTCCCTGGGCAGCTTCTGCCAGTGCCTGAGAACCCTTTCAAGTGATGCAATTTTTCCTAAGGCTGTCCTCTCCTCACCTGCACCACTCCTCGCTCCCTCTTGTCCCTCACACACCCAGGGCAGCACCTCAGGACTCTGCCCACTTCAAACCCTGCCCCTGCTGCTCTCACACATGATAACTCTCAAGCGCTTACAGGGCTGTGTTCTCTTCCCATTCCTTCATCAGGAAGGCGGTGGCAGCAGCCTGGGGTTCTGAGGTCCAGGGACAGCCAGGACATGTGCCTGTGCTGTGTGTCAGGGTGCAGTCACGGCTGGGAGCTGGCTGTGGTCAGCAAAAGACATTTATTCTGTTTCTGGCTGTGAAAGCTATTCTCACAGCCCGCTCTTCATTACGTTGGTCTGGTTTGTGCATAAGCCCATCAGGTGCTGGGCACCTGCTCTATCCACACTCCACATGGCTCATCTAAACTAAACCTACTGAACTCAAAACCTTACACATAAGTTGGTCTCTGTGAACCTTTAACATGAATTTACTTTCCTCTAAGCTTCCAAATTTTGATAAGAGATTGCCCCAAATAGGATGCAATAGTCCAAGCAGTCACCTAAAGCACCAAAGTAATGGAGAAAATAAAGCATCAGCCCTGCAGCCCCCAAATTACCTTTTCCTTCCCTAGCACAGTGCAGGGTCACAGTAATTCATTCTCTACCATCACCCTCTTCATTCCACCTGGCTGAAACTCAGTTCAGCTTCAGGGGAAGGCAGTGCAACAGTTCGGCAAACTATAATGCCCTGTTTCAGTCCCATTTCGAAGATTTAAAAGGTGCAAAGGGCTTGACGTTGGCTTTTCGGATGTGAACAAATCTCACCCATTGTACATAGGTGAATCACATTTTCAATGATGCAAACTGAAAACCCTTGCCAAGTGCACATGCAAGAGAAAGAAAAACAAAGATCATAAAGATTTATAGATTGCTTTAAAACGCATTCACCCTAAACCATGAGCTGCTCCTAAAAGCACTACCAACCTGGCTGAGGAGTTGTATATATATATGGAGGACTCGTTCTGCTGGAACAAGGTTTTTAGTGAAGATCAACAGAATTAATGACCTAAAAACTTCAGGGCATTACTTCAGTACCTCATAAGAACAATAAAATTAAAAGTTTTATGTCTTTGAATTATATGTTTTAAATGAAGAAAGATATTTTAGGCCGTAAAGGACCATAGGGGTTCATTTCTTTATGCTCGTGCATAACACAGCACACAGAATTATAGCAGCCAGAGTCTGAGGTGCACAGCTCTGGCTACCTCAAAATGTATCGCTTCAAGAAAGAGAAATCCAAGCGTGTAAAACTTCAGCTGTGCAGGAGTCTGGACCCTTAAGCATGCTTTACTCATGAGTGTCCAAACCTGAGCTGGCAAAACAGCTAAAAAACGTCTTGGCAAAACAAATCCCTTTGCCTCAGCCCTAGTGTTTCCTGCTTTCAGTCAGGCTAAAAATGAGGAGAAATAGCAGTCTCTGTAGCATTAAAAGCACACCCACTTCCACTGAGTCAGAAGCGGGATCACGAATGGAAGTGTGCAAAACCAAAATGGGCAAACATCAAAAAACAACAACAGATCATATTTTGTGATCATTTTGTTTGAGGCAGGAAGGCTGAGGCTGGTTCCAATTTGAATCTAACCAGTTGGCCAGGCCCTACCTTATATATTATCTTTGGAATGTGAGTCATTTTGTTGGCTTAGTTATTCCTTCTTCAGTAACATGGCACTCCTGCCTACAGAGGTATGTGGGAGCTATTTTTATTGGGTAGCAGTGAAAGGAAGTGATGGATAGAGTTGATTGGGAACGCTTTAACAAAACAGTTTTTCATTACCATTTCCTACTTGCTCAAATGTGAAGTTGTTCACACCGAAGTGTCTGGTCCCAGATATTTTTTTAATTTGAAAACAAAATCAGAAAAAAAATATTCAAACCAGTCCATTCTAGCATTTCTAAACAGAAAAGTTCAACTGCTTCACTCAAAATTATTTTGGTTTGAATATTATTGGAGAAAGCCCAGCCTGGCCTGGCGAGGGAGCCACCAAGGAACGCAAAGCCAAGTGTCTCCTACCCACATAAACATGCACTTGATTTTTTCCTTCAGATTTTAAGCTCCTGAGTTCTCAAGGCTTTGGCTTTTCATCTCAGTTCTGAACAGTAGCTCCCTTTTTCATGGCCTCTTCAAGGACTTTAGGAACATCCAAACCTTCCACTTTTTGTCTTTTGGCAGAACAAGCAGCTCACAGTAAGAGCAAGGGCTTGGAAAGGTGAGATCCTTCAAATCCTCCCTGGTCGGGGTCACCTTGGTACTCCAGCACGCAGTCCCTGCATGACGTGGTGCGGTCAAATGGAGATGGTAAACCACACGCTGGAAACCTCCCAGTCCCAGGTGCCCACAAAAGCCAAAAATTAAAAGGGTGTATCCTCAATGGATGACCAGCCACTCCTGAGACCCTGCCTTTCCCTGCGGGGTTTTCGTAACAGCTTTCAAAAGCACAGCCAGCTACATCTTAAGCAAAGCTGGCCAGTGATCTAGGAAACTCTTCAATTATAGATGAGCACCAATAAACAGCCAGTGATTTGCTGGAAATTATGAAGTATAAATAATTGAGAAGCAGGGAGTTGGCCCAGAGGTACCCTTCTCTCTTGCTGATTCGTCTTAATGCATTTCCTTGATGCAACTCCCTGCTGTGTACCTAACGCTGTAGGGAGCAGCAGGATAATGGCCCTTGAAGAATGTGCTGACCTGCTCGTACACAGAGTTATAAATATGTGAACATCTACCAAATAGAAAGGTGCAGTTATGGAAAAGGGGTTAACCCAGCGAGCCTAGATCTTGACTACCAGTATGGAAAACAGTGATTTTACCTGAGTGTGTAGAGTTTCTCTAGTCCCAAAGGATGACAATCTCAGGTACAGCTCATGTGAAAGAACCTCATTATTTATTTGTTGCTGCTGTTCCATGGTGTCATTAAACAGAAGATTATCAGTGCAGTGCAGGAAGCTGCCCCAGTCATCCAATGGGTTGATGCTCAGAGCCGTCCTGTGAGAGGAGGGAGTTAACCTCAGAGTTCCTCATCTTCCAGCACTGATAGCTCTGGCCTGCCACAGCTTTTCAATAGCTGATCTCCAAAAGGAGGGAAGCAAGTCTTCCCTGAGGCCACAAGCTCTTAGAGCATGAAACAAACCCAAAAAACTGAGCCTGCAGGTCAGCACCACCCAAATACAACAGCAGCACAGAGAAAAGTTTCTCCCCAGGTAAGAAGGGCTCAGCCAGAGCTTCTCCCTTAATGCAAAGGGAAAACATCCTTTGGGAAAACACAATGAAATTTTCACCCTTGAGACATTTCTATGGAGTTTGTCAGATGAGAAAATTGTACCAGAGAAGTCAACTGCCTTTTGTGCTGCGGGGTCAGAGGTAATGAAAAAACCCAAGTGGATGCACAGCACAGATCACATACTCAGAGATAATCAAGAGCACTTCCCCATGCTCAACTATGGATGATTCTAAGGAAACTTTCTTGTTCATCTCATCAGTTAACAGCTGACTCACATCGTGGTGCTTATGTGCTTTCAATCTGTTTAATAAAACTGTGGCTGCTGTCACAAACTACATAAAATCTTTCACACTACAAAAATTAAAGTCTCACTGACGACTCGTAGCAACGGTTCCCATTCAGTAACAAAGCACTGGGTCATAATCATATTTGCTTTCACGAGCTTTAAATGTGTCACTGCTAACTAGAAAAAATCTTCCGGCTCTCACAGTGAAAAAGAAACACCTTTACTTATTCCAGGTGTAAGAGATGGAAACAGGGAAAGACAGATACCGGAGGACAGAAACTAAGATGCTTCACCAGGGGAAGTTTCTGGTAAGACTATTAAGAAAAGTAGGAGTAAAAGCATGGGATGAGATCGGTAACTTAGACCCGTAAAGCTGACATGTCTAATTCAGAGCTAATTCCCCTGTATTTTCCTTCCTGCCTTGGTAAATACAGGCAATTTACCTCATTATAAAATAAACATCTAAGACCAGTCACATGAAGTGCTCTCTGAAGCGTCTGGTCTGACTGACTCACAGGAAATGACACCTCAATGCTTAAGACTTTCACTTCCAAATTTTAGACAGGTAAAGGAAGGAGATCCAATGGAATGTCTAAATACTCCAGACACTTTACCAATTTGATCATAACTGACTTCAACAGACAGGTCACCATGAGTGCTGTGCTGCTCCCTTATGTCCAGAAAACTCAAGTCCACTGGGAAAAAGAAGAAAAACAGAAAGAAGAAAAGGGAAAAAATAAAGGAAAAGAAGACCTGAACCCAAAAGTAGGAAAGAAAGATCTCCAGAGAGCTGGTGGGAGAGAGGCAGGGGCTGGCTACTGCTTTGGCTGTGATTCTCAGGTCCACCAGACCTTTTCACCAACAACAGCTCCAAAATGTGGGATCTCTAGGGTCTCCTTAAGGCAGCAGAACTATGCTAGGAGGACGAGGCAGGATTCCAGATAGGGTGTTTTACCTGCTCTTCTGAAGGGTTTACTTCATACTGAACTATTCCGCTCATTTGTGGTACAATATTCCCTTTTATATGAAGATGACAACTGTAAAACATCCATGTACATACAGTTATAAAGAGAGAAGTCAGGATCTCCTGAGAGAGAGAGATCAACTCCTCATCCCATTTCATTTGCACAGCACGGAGCACACCAACATCTTGCCATGTGATAAAGACACACGACAGCTTACAGAGCAAATAAAGTAGATGCTCACATAGAGGTAAATCTAGCTCTTGGGCACGATCATGGACTTCTGATTAAAGTAAAGAGAATATATTCTGCCCCCCCCCCCAATGCACAAACAGTCTGTGACAGAAGGGAGAAGTTCTGCAGGAAAGCTGCTCTAAGAAAGAAGCCTTGAAAAGGGATGGGGCGGCCGCAAGAACCACAAAATCCTCCCGGTCTAATGAGGTGGCAGCAGGAGGGGACTGGGAGCTGGCAGTGTCTCCAAGGCCAGCATCAGGGCAGGATGGGCTGATGAAGTCTGAGTAGATGCCACAGCTCGTAGCTTTTAAGCTCTAAGTAAACAGTGTAAAGGGACATGGAACCAGGGCTCAGTATGCAGATTTTGCTCCATTACATTTTTGAGCTGTTTTTTCTCTTTTCACTCCCAGCTATGGAAGACGCCAAAGCTGTTAAATATCAAGCATGTATAATGGGAATCCCATAAGCTGGGGGAATGGCCAGGATTCAAGGATATGTCCAGACTAGAAAAAAAAAATTAGAAAGAAAAGAAAAACAAGAAAGAGAGAAATCAGCATAGAGATGTGGGTGGAGAAGGAGGAGGAAAGATCAGACCCACAACTTCTCCTCGGCTGTTCTGTTTTCCAGGTCACAGCTTAAGGGTACTAGAACTATTTTTATTATTGTTGCTGTGATTACTGTTGTTATCAATTATAATTCTTACCCTTGTTCCTAAGAATCTATAAAGAATATTGTCCTTTTTATGCTAGATGCCGCAGGTAAGCATGCACAATTCTGGGCAGAGGACCTCTCTGCAGTGCTCTCTGGGCTCTACAAGCTGTGCCCAGCACCAAGGGGTCCCTCAGGACCTCACCCCTGGGCTCCTCAACCCCTCTACACCACCACTGTCACTGGAGGAGTCCTGGCTCTGAACTGCTTGCCATTGCGCTACTTTCTTTCAAAGGTGGCTTCTTTCTGGACACAATACACATTAACACAAGGAGATGAAAAACAAGGTCCTACCTTATGGTCCAGGGGTGACAGTGTCATATTTGACAGGACAGAGTCTGTGTCCAAGACTGGATGTCTAGACAGGACGTTGTCATCAAATGAGACAGGAGAATAATCTCAAGTGCAGTGTTTTTCAGGTGATGCTGGAGACCCCCTCACCAAGCCCCTGGTGATTCGGTCACCTTTTCCAGACTAGTTACCAACCCCTGATCATAAAGGACTACTTCTGCTGCCTCAGACCTCACAGCCTACAAAGCATATAAGTCATTGGTCTTTGGTCTTTTCCTACACTCCTTGCATGCTTGGAATTCAGGGCAGAGGCTGACGAAATCCCTTCACTGCCCCGTTCCACCAGAACTGCAAGCATCAGGTATGAAGAACGGTGCGACTGGGAAGAAGAAAGGGTCTGGCTACGGCTCAGGCTTCAGCAGTGGCTGAAGAAAGGTATAGGGAGCAAGGAGGCTTTCCAAACACACTATGCTGTTTTCCTTCCTGAGGTCTTTAGATAGCAGCTTAGGCAGGCTTTGGAGAGGCACAGGTTGCAGGAGGGAATCCTCTGCAAGGGGTAACAGAAAAACCAGTCTAAAAGCTCATGGTAAGCAACACTAAACTGAAGTCACAGCAGCTAATCCTAACTTCACTAAGGAGTGAGGGGAACTTAACAAGATGGAACCACTCTTCTGTTATTTTTAGGCAAGTTACATACATTAGATGGTATTTTCAGTGTTTCAGAGATGACAGAATCGAGGTACAGGGCCAGACAAGGTTTTTGTCTAAGACTACAGAAATCTGATGCAGAACCAGGACTGGAAGCCTGATGCTAGCCTAACAGTACTAATTCCACAGCAGACCTTTGGAAGTCATTAACATACCTTCAAAAATCATTGTATCTCAAATATACTATGAAATTATAGCTTGAGAATGGCTGTTATTCAGCTGGCAACACCGTAGATGGATAAGGCAAGCAGAAGGCAAAAGGAAAGGCTCTTCCTTCTCATTCCCATGTATTTGGCTTTGTGAAGGAAACATTATGCAACAGGATGAGGGCAGTGGGGAGGAAAAGCTATTTTTATTTCCTCAGCCACTTATCTAAGCAATACATCAGTAAATGCAACTTTGTTCAAGTCTATCGATAGCCATAAAAAGGCCCCTCCCTCTCACTAGCATTTCAGATTCTGCCAGTTTGCTTACTTTGCACAGGTAACTCTGAAGTATATCTGGTGCTGAATCCGAGATGAAGCTGTCTGATCTCAGCACAGCTTTTATTAAACAAGCGACTGTTTTCACTCCATCAGTCAATGTCAAATCTCTGCCAGAGCGTCAGACAGAAGAGTGCACTGCGGAACCCCACGGCTTCAGCTCCAGCGCACTGGCCAAGCCCCAAGGGTCAGTACCATGGCGTCTTTCTGGAAGCACTTTACAGCTTGCACAACAAAACAAGGAACAAAAAAGTACCCCTCATCATGTCACTAAGAAACCTGATGGGGAGCTGCCTCGGCAGACTCAAATTCTTTATAAAGACTTAGAAAATAAAAGAACAGTTGAATAGGAAGACAAGACACAGTTAAATGCACTGAAAAAGGATGGAGAACTGTATTTAGCAACATGGTAATAATCATTCCCTCTTCAAAAACCATTTCTTCTTTCTTTGCCTTCCTTACAGCACTGCCCTCCATCTCAGGCAATGTCCAAAAGGCTATTTCTTTTTTTTTTCCTATTTCCCTTTTCTTTTTGATATAGTAATTTATTTTGCTGCTTCTGACAAGCTGTTATTCATCTTGAACCTGGCCATCCCTCCCACTGGGAGCTCCAGATGGATTTACCAGCTAATCCAGTTAGTAGCTCCTGCCAGCTGTGGCATTCCAACATCCCCTGATACACAGCTGGGGAAAACTGACTGCAGACGTGTGTGTGTGACAGAGAGTATGTGCATGTGTGCGCATGCATGTGCACATGTGTGTGTTCAGGCCAGAGAGAGAGACAGGAGCTAAGAAACTGCATTCACTCCAAGTAGCATTCTGCTCTCACAGCTTAATTAAACTTCCAAGCTCTTGTAGAAGCAGCTAAATAAAGGAAAACGATGCCAACAGCAAACCAGCATCAACTCAGCATCTCTCCTCCACGCCCCTAACCTTCCTGGTGTGCTGCAAAGGCAACTGTCTGATAATCCCCAAAACCCTCTGAGGATACAAACAAATGGGCAGTCACAGCAGAGCATCACCTTTTACCATAGTGTCTTGATATTCAGTCAGAGTTCTGGTCCACTCAGCTAACCCTGCCTGCCAGTAGTTTCCTTCCCTTCCCCCGGGGCCGGGCAGTTGGTTACAGTAGTGGCAAAGATCAAAACTGGTGTTGCCACAACCACCATGAGTGACTGAAGCAGCAGTGCCCAGTTCACAGGGAATACAGTTACAACTGAGGTGAGAAGAAATGAGAAGTCTGATGCCACCTGTACATTACTGTCCCAGTGACTCTGCCTACAGCACAACTGAGGTTAAAGCCATTGCATTAGCAGTAACAGTGCAACATTGAGGGCTGTAACTCCAAAGTCACATCATTTCTCTAAGGTCACATCACTGATAAGCTTTGCCTTCAGGTTCCTTTACCTTGGTAGTGAAACAAGACCACTGGAGAGGCTGGGGGAGAAAAGGTGAGTCTGAGTGTCTGGAAGATGATGTAATGCAGACAGTAATAGAATCATAGAACAGTTTGGGTTGGAAGGGACCACCTTTACAATCCACCCAGTCCTGCACACTACAAGGACATCTTCAACTAGACCAGAGCTCAGAGCCCTATCCAACTTGACCTGGAATGTTTCCAGTGATGGGGCATCTTTCCAGGGATCACCCATGCCAAACACCTGCAGAAGCACAGGGGAAGATTCAAAGCAATACTTAAGGCATAAAAATGCAGTTGTTCTCCCCAATCCATTTCCAGGGTAACCCCTGCTTTGATGTAAAGCACTCCAGAAGGAATAATAAAGGTGAGGATGGTTACTGATAGAAGTTAAAGCCATCAAATAACAAATTACAAGGACCCATGCCATACAGTTCAATCATCACCTGCTGCTGCTGAGGAGACTGATGGAGATGAGAGAGTGTAAGGGAGATTTAGGGGAGCCTGATGTAAGTACAGGCACATGAAGACAATGGCTGTGCATCTCCATGAGAAAATCATGTGGCAGGGTGTCTCCTCTGTGAGCATGGAGATGTGTTGGAGTGTTTCTGTGCTGTTGCAAGCAGATGGGATTATTTCCAAAATGGCTTCAAATCAATGGGTCAACCCATCAGTCGCTAAGCCCCCACCACTCTGGATTCATTGGTCTTTTACGGAGAGCTGCCGTAGCCGTACCGGGAAGGTACCGCAGCAGAGAAGCACACTAAGTGGGAAATGAGCAAGTGTCACAAAACAAAATCAATAGCCTGGAGCCAAAGCTGTTTCTCTCCCTTTCCTGTCTCCAAGTCGTGTGTGTGCGTGCATGTGTGTGTGTAACTCCAGGGCTTCTTTACCTCCTCCATTCCTTTCTTTCCCTGCCACTGCAAATGCTGCAGAGCATAATAATGAAAGCTGGTGTCCAAGCCACCAGACAAGCCCATCACTGCAATCAGAACAACCGCGAGAGATCGTAGCCTGCAGGCTCATCAGGCTGTCCTGACGCTGGCCAGCCTCATGCACATGAAGATGCCAATCTCGCCTCTCTTCCATCCCTCCTCCTCCTCTTTGGCAGCCCAGTCTCCTCACCCTCCTCCCCCTGCCACGTTCCCCTTCTCGCCCTCCCCCCTTGCCTCCATCCACGCTCAGCACCAGAGGAACGCCAGCCCGGGCCACATCCCAGCCCTTGTCTCTTAACGATTCTGATAGGAAATGCCCGGCAGGCTGAATCTTTCCTAGAAAAGCAAGGGGAGGTCGGAAGGCATATGGTTGCTGTCCTCTAAGCTCCGGGTGACAAGGTCTGTGATGCTGCATCCTTCCCAGGCAGAAAAGGGGGGAGAAAAAAAAAAGAGAGAGAAAGAGATAAAAAATCGCCTGCTTTGGCTTTGGGAAATCATAAGCTACTCCCTGCAGTGAGCAAACCCCTGTGACCCCACGCCACACTGCTGGCCGCAGCTCACACCACACTGGCTGGCCTTACCTTAAAATGAGAATTTAAAAATGCAGAGTGTGAAATCTGTCTGCATTTTTAACACAGCCACAGAAAGAACAAACATCTGGCTGCCTCTCCTCCCTGACCTAGAACCGCAAGTCTGGAGGCACATTTGGTACTAAAGATAAAAGAGAGTACAGAAAACTACCCCAGTCTCTTTGCAGCTTGTATTGCCCCCATTGGCAGATGTTTTACTTGGTTCCATTCACAAGGTCACTTAAAACCCTGCTGGAACCAGGGCTTAAGACTAGTTTAGGACTAAAGAGCCCAGGTTGATTTTCATGGTAAGTGCAACATAGTTTCTGGAGAAGGAGATCCTTGCTGCAAGGGAAGAGACAGCTGGCACATGGGGGCATGGGCTGCATTCCTCTTGGAGACTCACTTTTCCACTGGGCAACTCAATTCAGTGGCTGGGAAGAAGCAGGACAACACTCCTGCTAGTTTTACAGAGTCTACACAACATCCTCTGTTCTAGCTGGCCATGCTACAGGCATGAAGGAAAATTTGCAGTTCCAGTTTGCATTTTGCCCCGAGGTACAGGACAAGTTGAAGATATTACACTGCAGGACGTTTACAGGGTTGTCTTTCAACAGCAGCGTGTTCTCATAAAACACAGTGGAATGACACATATTTCCTCACTAAATGAGCACAAGGGCTCTTCTTTCACACAAATGATTTCTCTCAACATATGAATTCACTGATCTCTCTGACTACACCAACAGAAAGTTTCTTTCCAAACCATAGAACTCACCTTTAATAATCAATATTTCCTTTCCACTTGCTCAGCTTTCAAAGTCAGATGTTGAACAGATTAATCACACTTTTAGAAATATCTTCCTCTTAGGTTGATGCTAGCACTGACATTAAGTGGAATTTAAAGCAAAACCACACTGAACAGGGCTTGGGTTTGTCTTCCTGATGGAATGTTAGGCCAAAAAAAAGAAACTGCTGTTTGTCCAGACTAAAAGGGCAAACAAAATCATTTCCAGGCTCTTAAAGAAGCTATTACGTACAGTGAAGTAGAAGAAAAATTACTTGATGACAGTGGCTTTTTAAAAACCTACCAAAAGCCAGAGCACTAAGCAGTTGGCCAAAGGCTCTCTACATTCTGCTACTCTTAGATGCCCTAGTAGATCTGCTTTAGAAAAGCCCATTCACAGTCACAACACTGTACTTATAACACAGCACAATTACCTGTAATCCTACACGCTATCATCTCCACTCATTCCATACAGTAGCTCTTAAAAATATTTACCTAATGGGATTCTAGGGCGCTGTAACACAAGCCTGCACTGGAATGCAGAAGAGAAATTCGGGAACTCTTTCCATTGCCTTTTCTTTTAAACAAAAAAGTGTCTCTATTATAAAGGTGATTTGTGTCCTAGAAGCAGAGAGCTCCATTAGTTACACCAAATGCCAGCGAGCACCATCACCCCTAGGACCTGTGGCTATCCACAGCACTAAACAACAGATCTGCTGCGGCTGAGTGGGAGCCAGAGCCTTCATACCTGGACTGGGGAGGCATTGGTTTGGACAGCATTGGGAAAAACCCAAGAGCTCACCAACCACAACAGCACAGAACCATTCAGTCTCAGTCTAAGACGGACTTCAGGTTCAAATTTCCCAGCACTGACATGGAACCGAATGGGGTTTGTACCTGGAGATGATCTGAATGGAGCCCACTCCACCAGAAATCTTCAGGAAGGTTTTCCCTGTGAGATCTGACATTGGCACAGGTTGACGCCTCTCAAGACCTCACTGGACTCCCATTGTGGTTTGGCCTTACACCTGAATTTCAGTGTCCAACCTTACCACCCACTCCAGAGCACTGCTCTACTATTAACCACTGCCTTACCTTCAACAGCAGTTCCACTCAAGAACGTGAGAGCACTCCAAAATTTTAAAGATAACTACTCCAGTCATCCCCTTTCTTGGAGGTAAGTAAGGCTTATGGCCTGCCCGTGGCAGACAGAGCCATTTCTCACAACGAGCTGACATGAGATGGAGAAGGCCAAACAGTAAAGAAGTGGCAGTGGTTTGGAGTAGAACCCCAAAGTCCAACAGCCCAGAGCCCCATTTAATCTACTGGAATTTGCTATGACCAGTTTTTATGTTTCAGAAGGAAAGGCAGAAGAGTAATGACCATGACTTATCAAGTGTCTAAAGAAAAGCAGGGGGAAAAGCAGTGTGCGAGGCTGTCTGATTATCACAAAATGGTGAGCACTTCTGCATTCATTTCTCTTGCCATGTCACTAAGAATTATAATCTGCCTAAATGCCTAAGCACATTGAGAACATATAATAATAATTAGAGTGTCAGAATTCCCTTGGAGATCTGAACAAGATCTTGTTTCCTAAAGTAGCTCAGGGAGAAGAAGTTGCAACTACAATTTGCCCATTCTTTCACAGGTACTTAAAAACTGGGGTTTCTTTTCAATTCCAGCTGAAAAGGCATATAGAAACCACCTGCACAATGCTCCTGAGAGTTGGGACATGCCTATGGCACTAGAGCAAGGGCAAGTGATGATAGAGCCTGACATCGCTCCGTAATAGAAACCCCAAGACCTGGGTCAAGCCCTCTTGGGAAGAAGAATAAAACTCAAAGGCTGCAATACCTGAATGTCTTTGACCACCGCAAGTCACTGCATCTTCCCTCAGCTTGACAAGCTTGTGGCTCATTTCATGCCCAGAGCCTCCCATTCTGATGATTTCTCCCTTTTATGCTCTGCTAGAGAGTGATCACCTCATTTGCCAAGGAATTTCAGCTCCCCTTATTTTCAGCAGGAAATGAAAGACCTCCCTCTCCCTCTCTGAAGAATTCGCTCCCTGGAGATCTGCTCCCCCAAAGGCCACCGAAAGAAGCCTTCAAGCCATGTACAGAGTCTGGCTGCAAGTGTCTCATCTCTGTGCTTCTCCTGGCCCAGGAACGGGTTAAAGCCATCAGGGCAACAACAAAAGCAAAGATCCTGAACATCATTTCATGCAAATGACCTTTCAGTGGCTTCCTGTTCGTTCACTGTGCTCTTGTCTGCCAGGGCCCTGGGGCCTTCAAAACCTGGGGCTAGATTTTAACTCATCTCCCCTTATCTGCTTGACTGACTGTCAGCCTAGCACATCTCCCTGCTTGTGATGAAGGCCTTAATTAGTGCCTGTCTGTTTACCCTTTTCCTATTGCCACCTCTCTTTTCCTCTCCCTCTCGCTATTCTTCTCCTTTCTCTCCCTCTCCCATCACCCTCGGGCATGTTTGCTTAGCTGGGCATCTCTTGTTTACACAGTAGGGAGGTTATAATATATGTAAATGAAGTGAGCCAAAAATCCATAAAAATATATTACAAGAAAGACAAAAAAATACCAACACATAAACATATTTTCACATTAAGAGACATTATTAAAGCTTTTGTTGAGGAAATGAGACCCTTTTGCTGCCTTCTGAATTAAAAGGCAGTTAGGAAACGGAGCTGCTTTTTTTGTTCTCTCTCCTCCTTTCTTTGGAGACTATTATCACAAGACACACACAGAGCGCACACTGATCACCTACCACCCGCCTGATGTGCTGTGTTTAGAGCAGATACCACCTACTTTCAGCCACCCAGTACCCAAAGCTGCCTCACCAGGGCTTCTGCTGCAAGATGCTTGACAAACTGCCGAACTTTCTCAGCTTTCATAAGATGCAGAAGGATCAGGTAGGATTTTCCTCCTCCAAACAATAGTGAGAGCAAACAATTTGCTGTCAAAATTGTCCAAAGGAACTAAAAGTTGCAAAGAAGAAAAAAGGATTAAAAGATAGGCTGAGCATTCAGCCTCCTAACTTGAGCTCTCATTTAAGTTCTCACAATCACCTGGGCTATCTCACTGTAGAGTTCTGGTTGATTCACAGTGAGAATCTGAGACCTCTCAGACAGAAGTCCAGTGCTGAGCATGGCAGAGACATCAGGAAATCACAACTGTCGTGAAGATGTCATTAAACAAGCCGAAACACAGCACGGAAGGGTACAGCCAAGAGCACACAGTGGTTTACTGACAGATGTGGAGACGCAACCTGCATCTCCCAGGTGACACATTACTCACTAGTAAAAGCTGTTTCATACCCATAATAGGGTTCATGAAACCCACTTTGTAGGTAGATATTCAGTAAAAATCCTGTGTGGCTTATGGGACTTAACTGTGCAGGTGATCAAAGGAGGACCTGTGACTATTCATCCAAACACACAGAGCATCCTAGAGCTCTGCTGCTCGGGTGCTTGCCAAAGGCGCTTCCAGAGTTATCGAACGTCGCAGGAAATAGCAAAGTTATGGGGCTGCTAAAGAGCAAAGGACAGGAGAGAACAGTTCTCCCATTAGCAGGTAAAAGCCATTAGCTTTAACGGAGTAATGTGTTTAGAGCACAAGAGAGACAGGGAAAAGGAGAACTGGACTGATAGAAGAAAGCAGAGAATGAGCAGGATGAAAAGTAGGGAGGGAGAGAAAAAAATAGATAAACAGAAGTTTCTCTCTGTCAGAATTATCAGAAAAAAACCCTTTCCTATTTGGGAGTAATGCAGACAGTGTAGCCATGCACTAACAGCCAGACAGATATAGAGGTTGGAGGCTTGGAGAGAGGAGAGACAGACAGACAGACCCAGGAAGACACCAGCATAGAAAGAGAAAGGAATGTGGTAATGCAGGGATAGATGGAGACAGGGCTGGTGAATGTCCGGGAGACAGTTAGAGGCCTGGCCAAACATGTCCTGACTCACACAGTGGCTCAGTTCAGTCTGTGGGAGCAGCAGCTCTGCCAGATCCATGTTGTGCCAAGCAAGGCCAGCCCAGCACTTCCCAGGCAAGGCAAGAGCTCACGCCAGCTGAGCTGCAGCATTGTCCCCATTGTCCTTCCAGGACTTACTGGGGATTATGATCCTTATAACAGACTCCGTGAGATTCATAGAAGTAGAGTGAAAAAGTCAAGGGAAAGCAGCAAAGAGCCAATAACATTTCTTGTGAGAGGTACAAGCATTTCTGTGTTGGTTCTTGGAGTCCTAACATTTTCACACCTAAATCTGTAGGTGGACCCGCTAGCAGCTACAAACAGTTAACAAATCAGAGAGCCAAGGTAATTGTGAGTTAGGTTGAGACACATTTCAGGATCAATTTGCAAGTTTTTGTAGAAGCTGAGATTTTAGAGACTGCGTACTCCTTAGCAGGGTGTGTGCGCAGGCACACAATTAACTGCATTTCAGAAGATGATTGGGATTGCTAGTTACCTGTCAGGACCTGAGTTCTAAGATCTCAGTTTGTCCTGATAATATCTTCTAAGACCTGAACATTGCAAGAGGTTGCGTCACTCCATGGTTTTAAATACTAGTGACACATTGAGTGAGAAACACCACGCCTCAATCAGCACTCAGCATGAACCAGAGCAGGGAGCTGTTCATACGAAAAGGCATTCCCTTTAACTCCCAAGGCAAAAGTGGAGCCTCCTCACTCTAAACCCTGTGTAGAACAGGACCAACTGTCATCTGATGTCAAAGAAGAAAGCAAGAAATGTATCAGACCCTCTGCATAGGGAACTTTCTCAAGCAGGGATCTTGGTGCACATCTGAACCTGAAGAAAATCCCAGCAGAAATGAAACGCCAGGCTCTGTTTCACAGTGAGAACAGATCTGGGTGGCCTGAGAAAAGAGCAGAGAAAAACAGCTAGGAAAGGCCTGTCGTTCCTTCTCTCTGCTCAGTTCCCTTGAGAGCAAGGAAGCTGTGGTAGGGAAGTTCTTGTGATCAGCAGATTCACTCAGCAGTTCTTGTGACAGACAAGTTCTTGTGACATTGCCTGGGCACCATCTCTTGACATGGGTCAAGGTAACCAGGATCTGCATGGACAGTTGATAAAGACAGTTGCTCTTACAGCTTTCACTTGCCAAAAAATAAAAGTAAATCACCCNCGGACAGTTGATAAAGACTGACTCCACGAGCTGCTCTTACAGCTTTCACTTTCCAAAAAATAAAAGTAAATCACCCACTGCAGATAAAACACAGCATCCAACAAAAGCAACAAACCCAGACTGATAGAGCTAATTAAGAACAGAATTAACAGACATGGGCATTTACATGCTGAAACAAGGCAGCTGTCCTGAAACCCACCATCCTGTCCCTTTGACAGATGATAAAACTGTTCTTCCTTTTACTGGGCATTTTCCAATAACCACTGCCTCTGAAGCAAATAGCAATGGCTTTCTGACCACAAACCCATTTGCAGTTACCAGGCACTGAAATACAGCCTGTAATTTCTTAGGCGACATGCAGAACATCACTGTACACCTCAGCGGTGTTGTCGCCCCAATTCTGCCTTCTCTTGGCTGCAAAAAGTTTGCCAAAAATTAAGAAAAAACAAACCACACCAATCCTAAACTTTTAGAAATTAAAATTTTGAATATTATTTGCAGAACTAGAAAAAACTGAACAAGCCCCATGGAGGGTGCTTGTTTGAGTTACACCTTGGACCTTTTACTCCTCCAGAGCTCTTGGATGTGACACATCTAACCCCTCCACACTGCCACTTCTCAACACCTCAAAAGAGTTCAGTTGCAGTAGTAGCTGCTGCCAGCGCTGACAAAGAAGATGGACTAAAAGAATATTTAGCTGCTCTGAAGTTCCCCTCTTCTCTTTGACTACTTCCCTTCCTCCTCCAGTGATTTAAAAGACACCTGTCAAGCCCTGATGTACCTCCTACTTCCGAGAAGCTCAAGGAGCTCTGGGACATGTTCCATCCTTCCAGTGTATTCCTATGGCTGGTAAGTATTCCAGACAAAGTAACAGCATTCTCACACGCACAAAGTTTGGTTTCCATACACAGAAGGTGAAGCTGACTCAATACTGAGACATACTAAAAATGGTAACAGTAACAGAAAAATGTTTCAATTATTTCACTGATTTTTCCTCTAGGAACATTGATTCCTTCTTTATTTATGTCACTAGGTCTCTATTTACACAGTGTTTCTAAGGCCTATTAAATAACTTTTTTTTTTGCTTTCACAGCGAGCCGTGTTAATGCCTTCAGTCCTGAACACTGCAATCTCACCTAAGTATCAGAAATACCTCTAACCACAACAAGACCAGCACTACCAGATTCATTTACAGAACATGAAACATTAACACAAAAGCTCTCCCACACAAGACTTGATTAAACTGAGATGCTGATTGCTATGGGAATCACTCTTCCATCTGTTTCTGAAGTGTTTGTTATGGTCACTCAGAAACAAAATTGACGGGTAGTGGTCTCCGAGGTCACCTCAGCAGGGTTTCCTGTCCATTCCCTACCCGTCCCAACAAACGAATCCTCCCTCAAACACTGTTTGGCAGCAAGTATGGGGTCAGTGTTATATTCAAAATTCAATTACTATCAAAAAGACCTGAAAAATGAAAAAAAGAGGTGCTCAGAATTAAACTTTTAACTACTCCAATGTGTCATGTTAGCATTGCCTGGGCTGTGAGGCCAACTTTGCAAGAGGAAAATGTTCCACAACTACTTTGCCTTGGAAAGCCCAGCCGTGAGCCACTGCACCCACAAAGTAAGATGCACCCACTGTCCTGTGTTGTTACGGAGGAGAGAAACGGCACAACGTACAGGAGAGAGTTACACAAATGAGTCCATGGGTGGGCCAGGAATAAAAGCAGTACCTACCAGTGCCCAATTCCAACTCCTCCTACGCAGTGTCATGCTACAGATGACGCTTTGACACGCATTAACCCCGTGGCTTCTGCCTGACACCACCTAACAAAAGATAAAACTCATAATATGTAACCTAACAACTCCCAATATCTACACAACAAACGATAGGACTCACTCGTTATTGCTCTAACTGATGGAAAGCAGAGCGGCTTAATAGAGTGGTGGATCAGAATAAACCCCTCGTTGCACTCTACCCTGCCCTTTTCCTGCTCAAAGAGCCGGTCGTGTGCAGATAGCTCTGGTTTTACAGACGTTCTTGGTTCTTTGACATGAGTAGAATACAGACAAGTAATGGCAGAATGGTTCAGGACAGCACAGGTTCAAGGTTCAACCAGTCACAGCCAGGATGGTGGTGCAGCCTTTGGGCTTTTACAAAAGCCTCTGAGAGCCCATCAGGATTCTTTTGCTACAATTTATCACGAACATTTCAAGAACAGGGAGCACGGCATGGAAGTAGCACCCATGAATCCTCATGGCATCTCAAGACCTCCAAATCCCTTGAGCCAACTGTGCTATTACACAAATCCAAACGCATGGATGTAGGGAGTCATGAGAGAGCGTTACTTGCCAGGAGCATGTGAACCTTTCCCGTTACTAGTAAGTCCTTTGGATACACCTGAATGGGGCTGTAGCTCGGCTAATGTGCCCCACTGCTCAGCAGGGAACACCCCTTCAGGTACAAGCACATGCTAAAACCCAAGAGTTTTACATGGAATATTATGTGGGTCTGCTTATTTTCTCAAGTGCACTGAAAAAGAGGGTCTCCCCAGTTCAAACGCTTTCAAAACACACCATGATTAGAAGCTGCTTCTGTAGGAATTTCATCATTGAAGAAACAAAATCCTGAACTGCATGGAATCAGAAAATAAACCAGAAAATTCAGAATTATTCAAACCCCAAAATTCTGAGGGAGTAACTGCTTGTTTTGTAGGGTTCCCAGGCTTTGTTTCCATTTTTATTTAATAACTATAGTACATTTGAGTGAAATATATACAGCTCAGTATTAGAAAGTTACCATGTCATAAAACAGAGAAATGGAATTGTGATCCAAATATCATGTTTCAACACTGACAGTGTTTACCATTCTGCTACTTGTAATAATTAAGGATTTAGTTTTTTCCTGCTGAGATCTCTCACTGAGACTGACTGTTCCCAGAGCCTTCTAATTTCCACAGCCCTGCACATTTCATCAACACCTTGCTTCACTGGACATTTTTTTCCCAACACTTTTTACTTGGGCAAACATTTTTCTGCCTTCCACTTCCTCCTTTCCCCTCCCTCTTGCAGAAGCTGTTCCAACGGGAGCCTGCAGTCAAGGCACTGAGATTGTTTTGTTTTCACTTTGATGCCAGCCTTGCTGATGCCATTACCTTGGCTTTGGAAATGGAGTTTGGGACAAGAGCCAGCTGGCATTGCTTCAGTGGCATTTTCTGGAGCTTGGCATACACCTCCCCAAAAAAGACAACCCTCCTCAAGAGGCTGCAACACTTTGTGGGAAAAACAAATCACTCCACAACATCCCTTCCAAGATCACAGTGGCTCACACTGGAAAGTGAATTAAGTATTTTCTTCCTGCCACATGCAAACAAGAATCGCAAAGTGCCCACCTTCTCTCTGGTTTCTGGGTTTAGTCATTACTTTCATTAACTCTTCCTTTTTTTTTTTTGTAAAATAAGCCAAACCAAAACAACAACAAAATCAAAATCGATGAATCAACAACCACACAACGTCGTGATGGAACAGAAGGAACAGCCCTGGGGACAGAAGCCCCCATCTCTGTAGATTAAAATTCACTGCTAGGTAAAATTCAATGTAATAATTCCAGTGAGAACTTCTGTTCTACGCGGCATAAATAGCTGACAAAGAAGAGCTGCACCCATAAAGATCCCTCCCTCTGTATATTGGCCTTAAAGCCAAAGCAGGATCAGCCCTCCTCTTGAACCTGTTCTGGTGCATGGTACTGCCCATCTGAACCAGCAATGGTGATAACTGCTTATCAGACAAGCTGCTTCAGGTATCAGCAATGAAATCAAATCTGTTTCGCACCAGCTTCTACATCTACTAGACAACGACTTTTATCTTTTGATCACCACAGGTGGAACTGAACAAGGGAGTGACATGAGAATCCCTGCAGCCTGTCCCACGTAGGGACAGGTGCCTCCTTGATTCCTGAACTAAGCTTTCCAGCCTAGCAGCAGCAACTGGAAAACACACCTCAAGCTGCAGGGAAGACGTAAAAAAGAGGTACAATGCTTTAAATCAAGTCCCTGTCAGATGTTCTTTATGAAATCCTACAGCTCTGACTTGCCTTGCTACCAGGAATAGTGCTGCTGCTTTGAACCTTTTGAGCATCAGCCACTATGGTTTGCCACCCTTTCTACAAACCCCTGCCAAGTCAGGAGCTCTAGAGGAAGAGGTAATGGATGTAGGAGCCCATTTCCACCTACAGATAGAGCACACTGAACCTTTGGCACAAGCCTCAGTTAAACATGCTTTTATCTTCCTACGCCCAACATCATTTCAACATCAGACGGCTTGAAACAGCAGCTGCAGAACAACCCTCAGACAGTGCAAAGACGGGGATGCTCCCTGCAAAGGATCTGTGCTCTACAGGTGGGAATTTGTGTGATGTTAGGCTCATCTAGGTTTATTTTAATGTTGTTCTCTGCTCCTACCATTGCACTCGTGCTGGGCTCCAGGCAGAGGTAATGAAGGAGGAGGAACAGCTCTGACAAGGGAGTATCATTGGGAGAAGCGGTACCAGGACTTTTACTCTGCTGGGTGTGATGCAGTCGAGCGCAGCTGACAAATCTGACTGCAGGAGACTCGCTGATGCTCTCTCCCATTACTGCGTTACTCCCTAGAGCAGCAAGTGCCCTATATCTGCAGAGAGCAGCGAGCCAGAGATTTTGGAACACGTTGCCAGGGTTAGTCAGGAAGAACAACACCACCAAGGTCTGACAACGAGAGCAGGCTCAGAGAGGGCATTTCAAAAAGTAAACACACAGCCATTTACTGTAAGCAGGGAAGAGCTCTGCTGATCCGGCACTGACAACCTGGAAAAGCCAGCAACGGTGAAACCCCATGGTACAAACATGGGGACTCACACCTCTCGCCACCAGCTTGCCATTCTGAGTACAGTAGCACGATTAAAAGCTGCTGCTGTGGCTGTGACCGAGGTCACTGCTATCTGCTGGCTCAGAAGTTGGCTTTGGTGAGACATACCTGCTGCTGCTTATTCCCAGTGGATGGATGGCTCTTGCGGTTCAGAACAGTGGTTTGCATTGCTGACCCCCTGTCCTGGGTGAAGGTCTAACAGTGAGTGGAACAAGAACCTGCTACCCAACCCAACCTCCCTCAAGCAACAGGATGACATAGAAAAGGAATAATAAAAAAAAAACCCAACAAAGTAAAACCAGGAAGGGAACCCAGGTAAGAGCACATAGTCATGAATGGAGGAACAGTACCTGGAGACACCTGTAAGATTTGCCTAAACTACAGTAAGTGACTTTTAATTCCCATTATAAGGAGATCCGTAACTCCCAAGCAATTCTCTAAACCTCAGACTTACTGGAGGAATATTTCGTTGACTAGTGGCTACTGGAATATGAGACACAGAAAGCAAAGAAACTGTGTTTAGGAATTGTAAAAATAAAATAAAATCCACTGAAGTGCTCTTCACTTCACCCTGTCAGGATGCAGCCAGTCACTGGAGTTAGAAATAAGTGAACCATTTCCCAGGTGATTTTGCTGTAATTTAATCAAATTAATTGAGAATAATGTTGGGTTAACTGAATTGCCTTAAACAGAGAGGTTCTGATCCACAGAATGCCACTGGATTCCTGCATCTCGTTAAAGCTGGTACCACGCTTGGTTTAGGCTCTGCTCACTGAAACATGGATTAAATAAGCACCCTCTTGGCCCTTCATCTATGTTATGTACAGATACATTTGTCTTCCACCCTTATCCAATGATATAATTCCCATAAGTAATTCTTAATTTAAAACTTTTCTCTGTAAGCAACTACTGTAGACAGTCAAAATGCCAAACTCAAACAGGATATGCATACATTGCTGATCTGAGTGTGATACGATACAGATATCAGCAACTGCTAATTCAATATTCATTTCCTACAAAGCTGTAACATTCTCCAATAAAATTTTTCTGTTTCCATGTTTACTGTCAAGAATTCAAGAAAGCAGCAATTAAAATGGACATAAACCCAAAGGAAGTAAATTCAGAGGAAAGACTTGGGTGATAGTATGTGATGGAAGACTTTTCTCATTGCCTGCTTCAAGTTTGTCAATGTTGACTAAACCCACTCAAATCCACTTCCCACTCCAAGGAGACAGACAGCTGGTCTACCCACCATCCACCAGATCAACACTAGAGACATGAGGACACTGGCACAAATACTATGTTCATCTCCAAACATATGAAGTTCTTAATTGAGGTTGTTATTTGAGCAATCTGCCTGTCCAAACCTCAAGAGAATTACTTGTATTTTTTTTTTACCATCTATCAAAAGGTGGATGCTGAGTGACCGCTCTGCCAGCATTAGCCATCATTCATTTCAGCCTCCACTGTGAGGCCATCTCCTACCTAAAGAGCAGAGAGCTGACAACACAGCCAGTATCATTCTAACCTCACATGGATTCTTTTCTGTGCTTAAAACTGGCCAGATCACAGCTTCTTCACCACCTGTATTTGGGAGGATTTGCAGAGACTGATGGCACTGCCTTTTCTGAATAGGTCTGAACTCCACTGCCTGACATGAACCCTGAGAGTAAGGAGGTGCTAGACTAAAAACTCAACCCAAGACCAGAGTGTTTCCTCGGTGCTGGAAGTCTAGGTCAAACACAGAGCAAAAGTGCCTGCTGCCGCATTTAAATATTCAGTGAACACTGCAAAGATTAACATTTCCTCTCTTGAATATCTAATATTTGCCCACAATCCCCCTGCTAATGAGCAAAGACAAGTGCTGGTAAGTGGCAAGCAGCATTAAGCCTAGAGTCAATCAAATGAGAACAACAGGCCCTTCAGCACCACCACAAGGCCCATGCGAGTTACATTCAAAGCTGGTGGCTTGCAAATGGCCCTTCTCTCCCGCTAACTCTTCCCCCACCACGCATCCGCACACATTCCTCTCTCTCCTTTCCTCTCCACCCCCTTTTCCGCTCCATAACCCACTTGAGGGCATAAAAACCTGGTACTGAGAAACCTGCCAACTGCTTTAGACTTTGGAACACAAGCTCTGGTCTTGTCAGCTCCAAGCCTTCCACACAATGGAAAACATTACACATTTTGCTAGCTAACGACCGCGCTGCTCATTTACATGTCGTAGGCAAATACTAACAAGGTCGCAGCCAGAAAAGTGCGGTCAGGAGCTGCTACTGCTCCTGGCAAGAGGTTAGAGCCTGGAAAAGGGCTGCACAGGAAGCTCCTTAAACACCTTGGAACATGTGCTAAGCTGCTGAAGTATGAGGTGTGGTGACAGCAAGGTGTTGAAACAGTGCTTTTAAACCCTGCCAGTCATCATTAACACATCTCTGCAGAGTATTGGCAGCCAAGTCAAAGCCAACACCTAGAGCATCTTCTTGAAGGGTGGGTGGGGAGGACGGAAGAGGAAAGGGAGCAGGTGTGGGGAAGACAAAGGGAGAATACAGAATCACACAGAGGGGGTTTCCCCTCTTGCTCTCTCACGTGTAGAGATTTTCATTCTTGCTTCACAAACAGGCAATGGGGTTAACTGTTATTCAGGAGCCCCACTAGCAGCTCTCTGGATCACCTGCATGGGAAACAGTGAGCTGCCCCGCCTGGCTACTCTCTTTGTTTCTGACACCACCCTTGCCATCCTTGCTGCTTCGGGGACCTCCAATTCCTACTACCACTGGTTCTCCTGAAGCAATGACCACAAGGCTGGGAGCAGCAGGTTTGGACCCACCCAGACCAGTGGCACTCGCACGCTATCTCTTCAGTGAGAGACTGAAACGAGCTTGCTCAGAAGCTGCTGAGTAGCCAGTACAGAGCCGATGGTTTGAACTGCCCTGGTCACTAGTGAAAAACTCTGAGCGACTCACAGACAGGCTCAGACCAGTGCTGACCAGGGGGCACCACATGGCTGTGGACAACATCTGCCCAGGCAGGGATGCAGTGAGGCCGAGGAAAGGAGCTTCCACTCGCCCACGTTCCACTTGCTCTTGCACACTCAACCAGATGACTCTGCTGCTGGCAGGAGATCCATGAGCACAGAACACAAAAGCAGCTGGAGACCCAGGGTAACAGTCATGTTCAAATATTCCTTTCTCCCCTATATCTTCCAAAAAGACAAGATCCAAATTCTGCAATAACATACACTTGCTACTCCTTGTTCAAAGGAATTTGGCCAAATTTGGTTATTTCTTTTTTTTTTCTCCTCAAAATTTTTAGTTATTTTTTTCCAGATTTCTTCCAGTTTCCCCAAAAATTACCTAACATTTCATACCCAGATACTTTAGCAAAGACCCGACTCACCAACACATACAGAATCTTGGGCAAAGCTTCAGCAGCCACTATTTTTCCCCCAGTATAAAGATTCTTTTACAGAAGTCTCCAGCCCAGTGAAGCAGCTGGATAGGAAAGTTTGCATGAATTAAAAGAAAACAGCCCTGATGAAATATAATTCTATGTCCTAAGAGTCTGAAACCGTATCACACATCAAACCCTTAAATATTTATTTGAAATTATGCACCCTACTTATTCCATATTCTAAACCTGTGCAGCGGAGAGGCTGTAATTGTAATGGATTTAATAAAAGCTATCATATTCCATAATTCAGCAGGAAAGATTGCGCATAGCCCCTAGATGCAACTAAGAATAGCTAAGTTTCTTCTTGTTGGTGATTGTTCTACGAACTAAAAGAAAAAGATTTATCCATTTCTATCCTGCTCCTTTTTCTCCATAAAGTACTCACGATCCACCGCGTCCCACTGATGTGCAGAATACTCTGTTCCCCTCCATTTTATGAGCTTCAGAGGAGTTATTTCCTTAACCCTTAACAAGCACCACCCTCCTCAACATTTAGCGACCTTACACTTAGGTTTCCAACAGGTTGCCAGCAGTGAGTGATCCTCAGGGCCCAAAAAATCACACCTTTCATGTTTGTGTTGCCAAACATTTGCTGATTTGCCTTCTGATTACATCACTTTTGGGTCCGTGGTCCAATCTCACACCAATCTGGGGGCAGAGGTTTCCAATGAGCTTCCCAAATGAAGGAAAGGCAGTAAGGACTCAGCAGCAGCGGGTTCCTACCCAAAAGCTCCAGACAACATGTTTTATGCCTTCCCCAGCCCCAGCGTGGTAGGGGACACAGCAAGGACAGAAAGGTCACCAGCCAAGACACAAGATCCAAGTCCATGGGGAAATCAGGCTTCAACAAATCTGCTGCTCTGCAGAAACTCATTTATTTATTAATTTGCTTTCTTATATGCTAAAACTTAGTAAAACTGAAGCATTAAAAGACAAAATAGCTAGATTCCCAAAGAGACATTCTGGGGGCTGGGTACCGAATTACCTTTAAAAAACATCTGAGCAGCAGCGACTTGTTTAAAGACATAGAGTGAGTTACTGGGTCACATCTTCCAGCATCCAAATTTTTAGCAAAATTACTACAACTTCTTTTTGCTAGTTCTTATCTTACCTGTGGACAATCACTACTGCAGAAGAAAGGCAAGAATAATTAAAAAAATAGTATACCCCTCCTTTAGAGTCAGGGAGATGGAACCTGACATCCAGCGCTCTCCTCTTCTTGCTGTCTCTCTCACTTGCACATGCTCACATACTCACCTTGTGAAGAGGCTCCATCACCCTGATGGGTACGTGCCACACCTGCTCCCAGCCCCCTTTGGGGAGGTTTTCCTCATCCACCTCCAAGGCAGGGACTGTTTCTTCATTACGCGTCTGTGGAGTCCTTAGCACGACAAGGCTGGGGCCTCCAGGCACTATCATCACAATAAATAATCATAATTCAGGAGTGCGATGCTTTCAAATCCCAAAGCTACATTCTTTTGAGCTTCCCATCACAGGTACATACACATACACGCCCTTCTGTTTGTGAATTTGACCTCTGCTCCTGTTCAAAGCTGAAAACCTCTGTTTCTGCAGAGGCTCCACTTTGGAGGGGGATTCCCGGAAAGCCCACTTGGGCTGAGGCGATTCCTGTGAAGCCAGGTGGGATGGGATGGCCATCAATCTGTTCACACCTTGTCAACAAGGGGCCTGATCTGAAGACATCCTACTTCAGCTTTAGGAAATTACCCCAGATGATGGCAAGGAATAATGAAGAGAAGCCGTGCAGAACTGCAGAGGAGCATGAAACACCTTAAGTGTGAACAGTTCAGTACACAACTAAAATAGTGGGACAGGGTGTGACTGAAAGGAGCCGTTCCCTACTCTTGCACTTTGGGCCACACTAAGAATTTGAAAGGTGGTTCTTAGTGACTCCCAGTCTCCTTTTTCCC
This sequence comes from Piaya cayana, assembly GCA_013389865.1. Taxonomy (NCBI): domain Eukaryota; kingdom Metazoa; phylum Chordata; class Aves; order Cuculiformes; family Coccyzidae; genus Piaya; species Piaya cayana. Next base: position 368,611 of record WAAB01004965.1, read on the forward strand.
TCCAAAGAGAGATGACAAACCCTAATGACTTGAATACAACTGTGTCAACTTGGGCTACTAAGATGATCTGAGAGCTTGAACATCTCCCATGTTAGGACAAGCTGAGAGTTGGGGTTGTTCAGCCTGGAGAAGAGAAGACTAGAGATACCTTAGAGCAGCTTCCAAGAATGAACGGGGCTCCACGAAAGCTGGGGAGAAGTTTTTCATCAGGGAGTGCAGGGATAGGATGAGGAGAAATGGTTTTCAGCTGAAAGAGGGGAGACTGAGATGAGATCTCAGGAAGAAATTTTTTCCTGTGAGGCTATTGAGGCCCTGACCCAGGTTGCCCAGAGCAGTGGTGGCTGCCCCATCCCTGTGTGCAAGGCCAGGTTGGATAGGGCTTTGAGCAACCAGATCCAGTGTGAGGTGCCCCTGTCCATGGCTGCGGGTAGAACTGGAGGGACTTTAAGGTCCCCTCCAACCCAAATCATTCTATGATCCTATGTCCTCACTAAGATGCAATGGGTGCTGTGTCTGCCTCAGTGAAGTCTTCACTCCACCCTGCAAGTCTTTCCCTTCCTCCTCTCTCCCCTTAATTCTTGCATTATTCTCCTCCCCTCATCTGCTCTTTTCTCTCTGTTAAAACTAATGGGTTTACCACATGTTGGAAGGCAGCAAAAGGAAGTGGTGAAGTGACAAATGGGAATGTTCATGCTTTAATTTATTATGACAATCGTGCCCGGGTCCACAAAGTAAACTGAGTCAACAGAGGAGGACTTTGTGCCAAGTTATTTATCCACTCCTCTAACCAGGGGATCTTTTTTTCCCTAGCCAGCCATGAGACTGGTTAAACTCATCAACTTTATTGATGAGCAGAAACAGCAGGGATTTTCTCACAAATATGTTGTTGTCAAAAAATACTTGGATTTATCCAAACCAAACCTTTTTTTCCCTAGGAATGGTTTGGTGTCACTGAATTTCAAGACCCAAGGGAGAAGGAAGAAAAAAAAAGATTTTTGGGAAAAAAAATCCAAAATAATCATCTTGTGCTGCTGAACAGTCACTGAAGACATTTACTTTTGGTTCAAAGGAGCTTTCTACACAGCTTCAGCAGATTTTCAAATGTTTCATTTTGATTTTTTCTTTTCCTCAGCTTTTCATAGAGACAACAAAACAACATACTTAAATCAAGCAAAACTTAACTTTTTTTTTCCATTCAGTCTGTCAGCACATGACAGTTTTCAGAATTTCCACCCATCGGGCACAAGACATTTCCCGTCCAACTGTACTCGTGGATGCATCCTGTTAGCCCCACCACACGTTAGCCCAGCCACACACAGCTGTCCCGTACAACTGGGGGACAAATTTGTCCAAACCCTTGCTTGTTCCACTCTGTAAAAGGCCACAAGCCAGAGCTGCTGCCCAGCACACTGGTAGCAGAACCAGGCACTTGTCCCTTAGTGTCTCCATCTCCTTTATTTCTCAAGTCATATGAATTGCCATTCCTGGGGAGGCCACGGGTCAGCCCAGCATTCCATACTCAGGCTGACATTCAAGATCTAGGAAAGATTTAAAGGACAGGACAAGCACACTATGCTTCTACTGCGTCTCCACTAAATGCTGTGTCAGTTTTCAGAGGAAGAAGAGGTTCCTTTGGACTTAACTGCCCTCAAGAGACCTTTCCCAGGGAAATTTATCTTTTCCCCACACTTTAACCCTCTGGCTTTTGTCCGACTGTTCTAGTCAGACCACTTTTTCAGCCTATTACCAGAAGCATCATCCTCAATGGAGGTCAAGGAATGATCTCTTTCTGGCACAGGAAAGATCTCAGCAGAATCTAGTTTTCATATACTGCTTTTCAAGGGAAAGGCAGAGAAGAGCGGATAAACCCCACAAGAGAGAAAAAGAAACACTTAAAAGCTTCAGAAAACAAACCCCGAAAGGTTGAAAGCACCGCATTTCTGCAGCACACATGGAATATTAGCGCAATGCCCTGCAGACTTGCACTCACATCCTCGTGGCTGAGCACAGACCTGGCATGACACTCCTTTAAAACACTTCTGTGTCTTTCATACTGAATCACATTCCAACATCATGACACAACCTTCAAAGTAGCATTTTAACAACCTACAGTCAAAACAAGCAGCCATTGTTTGCCATCCCGCTTGTACTAACACCCTTGCTATTGAGCAGGAACGTACCCACATCCGGGTAGAGGACACTGGGGCTGCCAGTAGATATTCATATCCCACAGAGGAGAATGGAGCTTTGATCCAACAGGTTTATCAATCAACAGCACCAGAGTATGCCAGTGCAGACTAAAAGTCCCCAAACAATTTCTCTGCTCTCCTGATACTTTCTGGTCAGAGGAAACACTTCTGTTGTGAAGCCCTTTGAGGATGCAGTATTGCATCGGCTGCTGAGCTCACCCTGCAGTGCTTTGAAACTCCACTGAGTAGGACATTTGAAAGGCTGATCCACAGATACAAGGGTCATCAGTGAATTTCATTTCTTGATCAAATAAATTTTGGCTAATTGGCTTCAAATCCTAATAACTAACTTGCAGGACATAGAACAACACATACCATCTGTCCATAAACAGAAAACTAACAGTTGCACTATCAGAACAGGGCAAACCCTCCCTGGCTTTCAGCTGAGTTAACTGCTTACCAGGACACTGCTATACTTACCGTATGTGGACAATATACTGTGGGTACAGAGGACCTGCTGTTCGATCAGCCTGAGGGGAGATCCTCTCACTGCCACTGCTTCCTAGGCTGAAGTCACGCAAACCCAAGTTCCAGGGAGTACCCACACAACTCCTAGCTTTAAAAGGAGAACAGTTTGCATTTGTTGAAATGATAGGTTACAGAACCATAAGAACGTCATTTGGGCAGTATTTTTAAACTTTTCTTCAGATCTGTGACAGATGGAAGTCTGGGGAGGGAAGGAAAATGCAAATGGAAGCATTCCGAGATTAGTGGTCAGATGTCTTCCATCTCCTGTTGGACTGCTACATCTGAGCCAGTAACCTCTGCTCCATTTTATCACTAATTGGAAAACACTGGCATTTCCAGACTATACTTCCCAGATCTGGTTTGAGAATACTGGACAGACTAGGTTTGAGCTATCAGGGACTAGGATGAAGTGCAGCAGGGAGGTTGACTATACAGCAACACGCTAGTAACAGCCACACAAGTGGACTAGTCTGATCACCAGTAACAACTTCTTTATTCCTAAATATGACCTTTCTCAGTCTCCTTTTGCTGTTTGTGTAACTTACTGTCCTCTGGAGGAGATCATGGAATCATAGAACGGTTTGGGCTGGAGGTGACCTTAAAGCTCCTCCAGTTCCATCCCCTTCCATGGGCAGGGACACCTCCCACTGCATCAGGTTGCTCCAAGCCCCATCCAGCCTGGCCTTGAACACCTCCAGGGATGGGGCAGCCATGACTTCTCTGGGCAACCTGGGCCAGGACCTCCCTCCCCCACGGTGAAACATTTCTTCCTAAGATCTCATTCCAGCCTCCCCTCTGTCAGCTGAAAACCATTTCCCCTTGTCATATCCCTGCACTCCTTTATTAAGAGCCCCTCCCCAGCTTTCCTGGACCCCCTTTCAGTACTGGAAGCTGCTCTAAGGTCATGCAACTGATGAACTGTTGCCTAACCTATTGTCCTGTTCCTCTGGCACATATACAAAATGGCAAAGTTTACCCTTGGTACAACTCCCCTGAAGTTACAGCTCATATGGTGAAAACAAAAACACTGCAGTAAGATTTGCCTCCCTCCAATAACACTGAAGAGTTATAGCTTGTAACTTCCAACTGAATTCACTGTACAGCCAAGCGTTTCTAATAAATTCCCCTAATGATCATGCCCTAATGTTTGACTTCATTATGTCACTTTTGCAATAGTTAAACTACAGAAGAATGTGTCTTTCTTTCAGTTAGGATCACTCAACCCTCACCCTTCTCTAAGTGTACAAGTGCCGGCTGTGGGTAGCGTGCTCCTTCCCCAGCCTCTGCCAGAAGGAAACACTGTGCAGAACAGTGTATTGAGCTGAGCAGAGGAACTCCCAGCTGCTCTTGCTGAAGCCTTTTCCCAAAACATTCCCTCACTTCACACAGCCGAGACAATACCCTTCAGATATCCCAGACAATACTGAGGAAACTTAGCTACTCAAGTCCTGCCTCCCCATTGGAAATGGTGTAGAAATGCATCCCTAGCAATTTCCAGCTTTAAAGTGCTGAGATAGGAAAGCTCCACCACTTAGAGAGCTTCTTTTAAAAAAAGTAGAAAAGAAAAAAGTAGAATAAGTCCCATTGTAGGGTTGAGAGACTCAGAATTAAAGATGCTCCTGACATTTTTTCCTGTGCATTACTCAGCCCAATCTGTTTAATGGGTCTTCATCAGTGATTGCGACTGCTGATTCGTGCTGGCGACATCATTCAATTGGACATGGCTTTGAAGCAGAAGAATAATTATTTCCCATCTTCCAAAAGACCATTTAATTCACGCTCCCCAATCTCTGGGAACAGATAACCCATGGCCCTTTTAGTTCATTAACTCTCTGGGGCTGTCATCGAAGGATTGTCAGCTGCTCAGGCAGAGGCTACACAGAGAGGAAGCTCTAGGGGAGAAAGTGGATAAAAGCTGGCAGTGTCCCATGCATTCGGCATGTGCATCTCCCACCACGTATCCTGCAACAACAAAAGTGACTCTCAGAAAAGAAGGAAGAGAAGGGGGAGACACATGTGACTCAGGTTACCTCTCCCTTTTCTTGAGCAGGATCAAGCCTGCATAAATCTAGCAGCTGCTGCACTACAGAAAACTCGGTGCCAACACTGAAAGACAAAGCAAAACCAGACATCAACAAAGCCCTGGGGAAAGCAGTGGTGATAGGATCAGTAGAAGTGATGGCTGTGCTGGTGGCTGGGTCAGTGGAGGGATAACTCCTCCACGGTTCACAGAGAAATCCAGCATCTAGGCAGGCCGCACCTAAGGCTCTGAATCCATAAGGATCACAGCAGGGAAGGTATCCGAGCTGGACATTCTGCAGCAAATACAGAGGTCGAGTTAAGTGAGACCTGGCAGAAGACTATTTTCTTATTTCCTCTCCCCTTCTACCAAAAATATCAAGACGGTTTGAAGAATGGCAGAGAATAAATAAGTGAAAATCCTGCCTTAAGACAAGAGCAGAGGCCCATTCTGGGAGGAGCCAGGAGCCGTGAACCCAGATCTTACCCAGTGTTTTTCCAGACTAGATTTAAAAGCATTCTGCAAAGGACTTAAATGCCATCATGCCTCCTTTGAGAAAGAGGGAAATTGAAGCTCCAAGTGATGGGATAAAGCGCACACAAGCATAGCCAATGCCTAATGGTAGGTCAGGAACAGCCATCATCTGTCCTGCACCCTTGTCAGCATTTGCCTCAGACACCTCTATCCTAGAACTAATTTCAAGCACTGAGTGCACTTGGAGCATTCTCTGTTAGATGGGAAATGTACAGACATAGCAGACAAAACGCTCCACCTCTTTAGGATTATGAGTGGAAAGAATTTAGCTAAGAGGCTTCAGTAAATCAACCCAAAGCCTCCTTTCCTCGCTTTATATCATTTATCTCCCTATCCCCTTGACCACGCTAAATTCTTAAAGGCATCTTGGCAGCACGCAAACACGGAGGGGGAGTTTATTGAAAGTACTAAACATGTTCTAATTGTTTTCTCCTGCACTACTCCACTACAACTCACTCTGCCATGAGCAGAAGCCGAGTTAGACAATTACTGAGGCACCTGGAACAGCCGTGCCCGCAATACAGCAGAGTGGCGAAGTTTACCAAAGCGAGGATCTCAACTTCATACCTTCACTTTGCAACCATTTAGCCATTCAAACAAGAATGTTTGTCTCAACTTCTCCAGCAGAAGCAGGGGGACAATAACCTCGTGCCCCTGATCACAGGATATTGTGGGGTTCGCTTACACAATACTCATAAAGAGCTTTGTAAATGATAAAGTGCTATATAAATATTCCCTTGAATTGCAATTAAATTTTTGGCATGTGGTTTATGTGTAAATGCAGAAATACCATTAATAAATGTCCATACAGCCCTTTCCCCCTTGCTCACACTCTCTTTCTTTGACTTGCCTCAACTATTCCCTAGTTCTCGGTCACTGCTCGCTGAGTTTTCATAAGGGAAAAAATTACTTCCTAAAATGTTCAAAAGCTTTTCCTTGGTTTGTTATTAGAGCAATTATCTAGCATAACACAGTGAAATAGCACAAAGTATTCTAATGGGAAACAAATGTGCCAAAGAAGTGACCAAACTTGGAATCCTTATTGAAAAATGAGGGGAAAGCGATTAGCTGAAGAGGCAGCAACGGAAAGATTTTCCACCTGGCCTTGGGCAACACATCAAACAGCCCTCAAAAGGGTGCTATTTATAATTGTTGTCTGGCTGTCTATGGACCCCTGTCTGTCTGTCAGCCCAGTCTGCTCTTTCCCTCCTCCTCCTCTCTGCCACGTGTCCTGTCCAGGATTTGTTTATACAACGTGCTCTCAGTAGTGAGGGGCTCTGGGAGCATCTGAACCCGCAGAAATGATGCTGATCACACACCCCTTGCACTCCAGAACAGCGCCACGGGGTTCAGTGGAGTCACAGTAGTGTCAGCGAGCAGAAAACCATGCCCCGGACACAGTGGATTCTTTCTTCCCACATCTGCTTAGCTTCTTGCTGAACACAGAGACTTCTGAACTGTCTGATTACTACAAAAGCAGACACAGACAGAGGTGAAGGCTGCCTGAATCACATAGAACATACAAGTATCTTGTCTGGTCATTTCTCTCAAATAAAACCTGTTTGAATTGGAGGCAAAAATGTTGCCAGATCAGGAAGGGCCAATTTCCCCTCCACTGTGCTCTGGTATAAATAGCGAAGCAATTTGTAGGTCAAAGGCCCATCAATCCCAGCAAAGCTGCATTGGTGCAGTTCAAGAAACAATTACATTTTGCCAATGTTGAGATGATTTATAAGAACATCCAGAGAAGTTTTAGGACCTTTGGCATGACAAACAAAGGATGTGAAAGAATCCTAATAGCAATTTCTCACTCCTCATAAACGGTCATTTATCTTTAACTGCTTCACCTATCTGATTTCAATTAAGGAATAAAAAAACCCACATAGAGTATCTAAATCTACCTTAACTGATGACTTGGAATTACCTCTCACAGTAACTGAGGAACTGCTGTTCTTGTGAGTAGTAATCAACCCCACGACACAAACAGAAATGGACAAGCAACTGAAAAGCAGGTCTGAATCACTAGTTTGCAAACACCACCACAGGCTAAAATTCAGTCCCATAAGCCACCCAGGAAATACAAGCAAACAGAACATTTCTATACAAATAGAAAATACGATTATTTAGTGATGGATCTGTGAACAAATAACAGGCAGCAAACTGGCAACAAGCACTATTCTTATTAAGACATTTGGCCACACTAAGAGGTACTGAGGCCCACAAAACCCCATAAGCACGCCACAGCTTCATTAACTAAAACAGGGACTTTTGAAGTTCAGACATGAAAAATACAGTCTGATTTTATCTCTGCAAGATTCCATTTGCCCGAAGATGTCCAAACCTCAAAAGGGGTCAGATGTTCAGTTGAGATAATCACAAAAACTTTGGGTGTGTAGTTGAAGTCTACCCAAATTATCCCAGGCTCTTGAGGAAGAAGGATGAGAAACCTTATGAGAAGAGTTAAGAGACAGCAACAGAAGCTTTCTGGTACCTTCGGCTTTCACTCTGATCATAAATACTGCAAGAGCAGCCTTCGCTGTGGTATTTTAATGTTTCCAATCTCCAACTTCCCTCAGCTCAACTTAGAGCAATGTGTTTCTAAGTGCATATGCTCTTCGGGTAAAAACCTGTGCTGTTGTTGGAGGGCACTGCACAGCAGGAAGCATCTTTGCCATCACTTAACAATAGCAGTGACCCATCCCACAGTGATAAAGCCTCAGATATATAGAAAAAACTCCATGGTGGCAAGGGACAGGCGTATCATTCACCTTCACACAGACAACAGAAGTCCAGATGAGGAGAACCTGGACAGATTTTCTCTTCCATCCTTGCAAGAAAGGGAATGAATTATGGTTTACCTCCAGCAGCTGGGAGCTCCTGCACTCAAAGTTCCCTCAGCTGCGCTTCCCCAAACACTAGCAGGAGTGAAGCCATGTAGAGTGATCCCCTGGGGTCCGACAGACTGCACCAAACAGTGCTGCAAATATACTGGTGGTCAATGAGAACTTATTAGGGGTGGCAGCAGCAGCAGCAGATATACAACTCTGGGATTTTGCATTCTTAACAAAAAGAAAAGAATCTATTCCAAAATCCTGACCAAACTACTACAAAAAAATGACTTAAGCTCAGAGAAGTAACAGGCTCACCTCATTAGTTCAGCTTTATAGTTCAGTAGTGCTGGGGACACTAACTCTGGGGAGGACTCTTCAGAGATAAAGTCCTGTCCTTATAAGATTTATGACTTCAAAGGTCATTAAATCAGGGAAAATGGAAGTGACTTGCCTGTTGCTGCACACAGGTCAGCAGTAAAACCACGAGGAAGTCCTTGTTCCACTTCCCATCCAGTGTTCCTTTCACCTGAACAACCTGCAAGACATCAAGAGAGAAATATTTACTTCAGCAAATCTAATAATAAACCTGCTCTGAACTGATTTCGGAAACACCTTTTGAGGGTACATCTCTCCCTACACTGGGCACTCCAAGAGGGGAGTTTAACTGAAGATGCCACACTTAGCAGGAGTGACGTCCTGTTTGCCTCACTGTGAGGAGCAGGACAGCAAGACCAAAATCGACCTTGACACATACAGTTACCTGTTGTTACCTGTTTAAGTACTCAAAGACAGATAAAAACCTGGAATTATTCTCTGACCCCACAAAATCACTCCCTGAATAATTCTGCTGCGGAAGACAGCCCAAGGGTCAAGATTTCTGGAAAAAAAACCCCATCCTGTCTGTTCACAACCTTTCTTCAGTTACTGGTCAAAGCCTGGTTTTGTGAGTAACCAACTTCTTCATTACATCTTTTCCTTCCCTCACTGACACACCACACCCTAAGCCTCTTCTCCCTTCCCTCAAACCAACCTCAATATCCTCCAGCCACACATCTCATTTGGAATATTTACACACTCATGTCTTCCGCTGAAGGGCGACCACATAGGCAGGGTTTCCAGGAGACAACAGCTTTATTTTCCCTCTTCTGACAGAGTTTGTAATGGGATGTGATATGTTGTGTGAAGAACAACGAACATCAGCAGCATAAACCCCGGTGGAAATCATAAATCTTCAACACATCATCTGTATTCTTAATTCCAAGTTGCAGGAACACAGCTATGGCTGTTCAACTCACTAGGATGCTCAAACTGTCTTAATCACCTTTCTGACCACTGTGTGTGCTCCGAGACAGAGTTCTACATCAAAAGAAGCTTTTCTAGTTTTTGGAATCACTTTACAAAGAATGAGAATGCTTACCCAAGAGCAACAGGGCTCTTAGGCCAGTAAAATTCTGTGCAAACAGCCCAACTAATGCTAGTGACCAGCCCAGAGTTGCTCTGTACGTGAAATGGGTCACACTTTCCTGGTCATCTCCTGTTCACATCAAATCTGCTGCGTTTCAAGCCCTTCTCCTGATATATTCCTGCAAGGTCAGAGTAGGTCCACAGTAGGTCCAGGAAGATGATCCAAAGGCCAGAGCACCTCTCATATGAGAAGAGGTTGAGAGTTGGGGTTGTTCAGCCTGGAGAAGAGAAGGCTGCAGGGAGACCTTAGAGCAGCTTTAGGAAAGCTGGGGAGGGTCTCTTCATCAGGGAGTGCGCAGATAGGATGAGGGGGGACATTTTTCAGCTGCAAGAGGGGAGATTGAGATGAGATCTTAGGAAGAAATGTTTTCCTGTGAGGGTGGGGAGGCCCTGGCTCAGGTTGCCCAGAAAAGTGGGGGCTGCCCCATTCCTAGAGGTATTCAAGACCAGGCTGGATGGGGCTTGGGGCAACCTGATGCAGTGGGAGGTGTCCCTGCCCGTGGCAGGGGGTTGGAACTGGATGGGCTTTGAGGTCCATTCTGATCAAAACCACTTCATAATTCTATGATTTATCTAGTTGACCTTAAACAGAGCCATGCTCAGGTTTCCTTATTTCTGCTACAGTGAAGAAATGCTCTGTATAACCCATGTTGTTCCTACATATTAAGATACTTTACTGGAAGCTGGGTAACCTGCATCCAGGTCCAAGCTCCACCACAGACCTGATGAGCATGGCTGGCTGAGCACCTTTGCATCTGCTTTCCTTAGACCCCCATTTGCCTCCCGTCTATTGGGACTGCGAGCTCTGTGGGACAAGAAAAATGTTTCCCTGAATGTTTACTCAGCAGCCAGACTTCATCGTGGTAGGGGCTGATAGTTACCACCTAATGCAAAGAGCTGTTATCTAACCAAGCTGTCTTCAACCTGTTGGGGACAGTGATTTACCACCTGCAAGGGAGGTTCTGGAAGAGTGAACACGTTCTGAACTGACTTCACACAGAGACTATTACCTCATCAACTGGAGCCTGACTAGACCAGCTGACTAAATAAACAAAGGAACNGCTGGAGCCTGACTAGACCAGAAGTGCAGACAGCAAACCTCAAGTAGCTGACTAAATAAACAAAGGAACAGGATTTCAATCACCTGGGAATGGTTGTCTTTAAAGAAAATCTCCAGCTTCCCCTCCATTCAGAGCCATGAGAAGGAACAGCAAAGTGCAGAGAATGAATTCTGAGTTTATGTCCAGTTTTCCGGTTTTGCTGGTGGTGTTTGCTTTCCACAAGGGTAGCAATGACCTTTGTTACTGTTGATAAGAATGTGAGGAGTACACGGTTAACGTTAGAAGTACCTATATTTTAGAGTTATTCATTGGGGGGGTTGGCACATTGAATCAATCTGGCAGCTTCTATGCAGGGGTCTCAAAGCACATCACAAGCATTCACAAAACACATTCTTAACACTTTAATAAATGAAAATTGCACCTTTGTTTCCAGCACGTGTATTTAATTGAAAGTGTCACAGCACGTACGTGGAAGTCAGGATTAAGATCAGGAGTCACCTCACTGCTCTTAGCCAGATCAGAAGCAGGTAATAATTACCTCGTTATTACCAGAACTCAACCTCAGAACTTAGAGGAACAGCCAGCTCAGTTCATCTGTCCTCCTGCACATCGCAGTCCAGAGAAACCTTCATTATTAACCCTTGCTAAGTGTCTCCTCCAGAAAGGCACAGAAAAGGCCATGAGTTCTAACAGTGAAATGTCAATAAAAAGAGGCTTGTCACTCAACTGCCCCTAGCAACAAGTCCACCTTAGCCAAACCTTCCCAAGGGACAAGTGCCAGCTCCTGTGGGCAGAACTAAGGCTGTGCTTTGCTTGGATAAACTAACCAGGGAGCTGGGAGAAGAAAAGGACAGTTTTCTCCCAAGTGGAAGCAAAGACTGAGGTTTCTCTGCCAGGTCTGTGCACCAAACAGTCACCAAGTCTGAGAATGGGCTTCTAAAATTCTTCCACACACATATGAGGCCCTGCAGGTCCATGGGTATTCCAGTATGTGCTCAACATGCTCACACTGCTTATCCTCTCTTCTCTCTGTTGCTGCAACACCTGAGACTCACTCACTGGTTATCAGTGCCTTCACGCTGCATTGCTACAGGTTGTCTCCCTTCTTATTTATGTAGCAGGTATGAATCTAATCAGCAATACATAAATAGAACGGGTCCTCAAAAGCAGCCAAGTACAGTCTGAGACCTGCAGACACAGCAGAGCTGCCTCCCTCACAGTTCTTTCCAGCCCTTTCAACCATGCTCCCATCGTAACTCACAGCAGCAGCGATAGATGCTATTTCCATCTTTGATGGAAATGAACCCTGCTGGGTTACATAAACATACATAGCTCAAAAGATGTCACAAGTCTGACCTCTGCCTTTCTTTGCTGGGTTTCTCAGTATATGACGCTGGCTGTCGAACAGAATAAATGACGGGATGCACAGGGAGCAACATCAATGAGACCAAAGGAATTCTGTCCAGAAAAAGAAGACAACAGAAGACTATGGAAATGATCTAAGGATGTCACTTGGCAACCTCATGGTTATTGTTTTGTGTGTACTGGGTTTGAAAAGCTGGTAATTGTTCACCAGTTGAGATTAGAAGATCATTTTTGTTGGTATCAAAGGACACAAAACCTTTTTCCACCCTTTCCAATATTAGAGGCAACACTGTCTTACTACTGGGCAATGTCTTTTCTTGCGCAACTGCACTGAAACAATGGAGTTCTATCAGTCATGAACTTGGTCCATTGTTTTAATGGGATTAATGCCAAAGCTGCGATAAACGCGCTGCTGTTGCTAGCATCTCTGGTGTGAGCTGTAAGGTAAATAATGCTTGACATCGTCTTCCTTTCAAACATCTGGATTTCTCCTGACTGCAATTTAGCTGCATAGACAATGAAGGCACTCCTGTTGCAAAAAAAAGCATTAGAGGTTTCTATAACACTGGCTACATTCAAGTGACCTTCAGCAGAACCGATTTTAAAAGGTGGTTTTAGTGCACACAGAAGAAAAAATGAGAGGGAGGCATCTCATCACTGTTCCTTTCTATGGCACTTACCGGAGTGAGGTTCTGCTATATCAGCTACCAGACGGTGCTACAGGATTTAGGAGCCAGTCCCTGGAGGGTTTTATAGGTCTGATACAGGGAAAAGAACAAAGTCTTACAAGTCCTGATGCCAGCAAACATACATAAAGAACTGGCATACATAAAGAACTTTGGATGATGGCAACCGACTTGTGGATGCTGGTCCTCCTGGCCTGACTTCCTGAGAAGTAGCAGTATGGCTTGGCGTGGGGGGAGATCCCTCTCCATCAGCTGCTACAGCTCTGCTGACAACAGTAGCAAGGGCACTGCTGATCTTCTAATGCTGTGAAGGCACTCTTCTGATCTAATTAGGATTGGACTGAGACCACCAACTCCTTGCACTCAAGTCACAGATCAACATTCATTCACTTTTATCAGGAATTGGGTCTGTGCTGACAATCGCTCCCGGTAAGTGCCCAGCTACTGTGTTTTCAGCTTCTGAAGGAATTTTATTCATTCTCTATGGAATAACAAGGAATCAAAGAACTCCCTTGAACACATCATGTCTGACCTGTACTCATGCAGTAAACTTTACAAGACAAATATGTTTTGTTTCAGCTGCATTCTTTCTGTTCCTTTCTTATTCTGAGGTCTTTAAGTGGAATTCAAAGATTGAGGGCTTCGATCTAGAGAACTACTCTGCAACACCAGCACTGCTGCTGGCAGCTCTCCCCTCTGCGAATGATTCTGCTACTCATGCTGGGGATTAACCCATCACTCGGAGCAATATCCAGTGTCTGTACGTTTAGCCGCCTCATTTTTCTCACAAGACCCTGCTACTTCGTTCCTATCTTCCCAACTGCTAACGTAAGGCTATTAGCACCATCCCCATGCCCCTTTCAGTTCAGTGCCTCACAAACGTTTCTGACCAGAAAAAGACCTTTGGGGACTTGTGTCTAAACTTCCTGTTGGGGTGAGAAAGAGATAAAAGAACTGGCCTGATCTGGACTGCTCTAATTTGATTCCCAAAGAGGGAAATCCCTTTTCATTTAATGCATCCTTATCGCCCCAAGCAGTGCAGCTGTGCACTGCGAATTAACCTCGGAGGACACTGCCTGTTACACAGAGGAACATCCTGCATGGGACTGCTCATGACCATACTTTCCCACTGCTTCTCTCCCACCAGGCATGAAAAGATGCTGTTTTATCCCTTGACACCACTTTGAGGTCATTATTGGTTCTAGCATTAAAAGGAAGCGAGTTGTCAGTATTAAAACATAAACCATCTTAACTTATCACAATCACAGCGTGTTGTTAAGTCTTCAGCAAGTGTTTTTCAGCTTCACACTGAAACCGTGAAAGATGTCTTCAGACTTCTAGAGTACTTTAGAGGGACTATGAAAGGGACTACTACATCTACACATCACTTGTCTGGTTATCTAGACATTTTCAGGCTTTGCCTGAAAACGGAGTTCTGAACATGGAGTTCTGCAAAATGTAGCCTGCTGCTAAAACAGCTCAATTTCATTAGGCCTTTCATTTTAGAATACTATGTAGGTCCATCAAGTGTGCTAGCAGCACACAGAACCAGATACCTTAAGAACAGTCTAGAGCAAATGTCATTAAAAAAGAAAGAGAGGGAGGCTACTCTCTAGAAGCAAATCCCACTCTCTTGGGTTTCACAAACATTATTCTTACCTGTGGGGTGCTTTGCCTTAGCATTTTGCTGCTTCTTTCACAGTTCAGTGACAATCCTGGCTCCCACAGAGAAGCACTCTTCTCAAAAAAGAACTGTGTCCTGCTGTGGCTCTAGCAGAAGAGTCATTTCCTTCTGACACACTCAGCGACAGCCACAGTCCCCAGGCACAGGACAGGCCATGCACCGGTGAAGGAAGATCACAGAATCACTAGATTGGAAAAGACCCACTGGATCATCGAGTCCCATCATTCCTACCAATCACTAAACCATGTCCCTCAGCACCTTGTCCATCCGTCCCTTAAACACCTCCAGGAAAAGTGACTCAACCACCTCCCTGGGCAGCCTGTTCCAGTTATCAGGGATGCAACTGGCTGTTCGAATTCAGAACATTTGGAAACCCTCCCTTAGCAGGATTAAGACTGTCAGGGCACCACATGACTTTGAGCACCACAAACAAGGAATGTAAGACATGAAGAGAGTAGAAAGCAAAGTGAATTAACTGGCAATGTTGGGCTTAAATTATATTAATGCCACAATGTCATTCTGACATTTTAAAATATACATAGTCATCTGTTTTGTTGTGTCTTTGAGGGAAGCAGAACATGTAGGAACAATAATCGCACCAGGGTCAAGAGTTGAGATTGTTGTCATTCCTTATAGCACCGCAGCCTAAGAAGTGGCAGCCAGGGCAGAAGCCCCCTCTCACGAGACACCACACAGAGAGATAGTGCTTGAAACAGACAAGCGAGGAGGGGGAACAGAGTGAAAGTGCAGAACCTCAGAGAGGTCTTGGGACCAAGAACTCATTACCCATCACACCATTCACCTGGTCCACTGCCATTCCAGGTCAGAGGACAGGGAGAACGCACCTGGTTCTCTTCCCAGATGAGCCCATCTAATTTCTTCCCTCTGTCAAAATACACACAGATAGCCTTTCTGCTTTAATTGCATTTTTGGGGAAGGAAAAACACACAGAATATTTTATTTCCTATACATTGCTGTGTTTTCCCCAGTTGGGGGGAGGAAATCCACCTTGTGAAAATAACACCTTGTTCCTGCACATATTGGCACTTGCACTGCTTCCATGTCATGTTTGCTCTGTCAAAACAAGTTTTCCTCGCCCCTCAGGGTCAACCTAGCTTTTGAAAACCAAGCTGTCGTCTCCGGGCATCATCACTAGCAGTAGCCAGATAACAGACTACGAGTTCACATTCCAGAATGGTTATGACTAGTGATGAATGAATGAGTTCAGAAACAGAAGGAATTTCCTACAGGTTACGCTGACCTTCCAAGAAACATGTTTGTCTGACTTAGTGAGGGTGGCAAAGAGGGCACGTTAGCCCAGGGGGTTGAAAGAAGAAGGCAGAAAACCCTAATTACAACAGAGGGGACAAGTGTACAGCACAAATCATCACTCTTTGTGGGCCTGCATCTGTCCCCAGAATGCTGCAGGTGCCTTACCAAAGCATGAGTGAAATAAAAATATATTAAACCAACATAAAGAGAGTGGTATGGCCTTGGCACTGCCAACAGAGGAAAACTCAGGTAAATGCAGTAGATCACAGGATGATAATGAAAAACGATGCTAAGCAGAATGATGCTTTATGGTTAAACGTTTGGCCTAAACATCACAAGCACCAGCAGGATGACAAAAAAATCACAGTACTCTAAGTGTACGGGGCTTAGTGTTAACTCTACACGGTCATATTCCTAACTCTATAGCTACACATAGACTTTCTCCTGAAGCAGGAACCAGGCTTTAATGCATGGAGAAAGCCAGACTCTATCCATAGCCGTCATTTCTCCTGCAACTGCAGGCTTGGTCCATTGTTTCGACACCCTTAGTGTATCTGAATGTGCAGGAGGCCAAACAAACAACAAAATCTATTCCAAACATCTCATTTCAGATAGCCCGGTCATATAGCGCTGGTTATGAGATTGTAACTCATCCATCAACTGATAGTATCTACATTCCCAGAATTTCAGCTGCAGCTCTAAACCGTTTGGCATATCTAAGAAGCATTAATTCAACATTTATCACTAGCACTTGCAGGCACTGCGCAAGTACAAAGATCCAGCCTTTCTGCATCAGTCAGCCTCACATCTATCTTGCCAGACCCCTCTCCAACCTGCCTCTCAGTGCAGCCAGAGCTGGAGGCGAGTTTGCTGGTTCCTGCAAGGTCCACAGAAGGCATTTTACCATTCTCTGCAGAGCTGTGACAAAATAGCCCTGAGAGAGAGGAGACTATCAATAAAGCCATTACATTAAACTGCAGATGCTGCTATAAACTCAGGACAAGATATTTGGAGGGTGCCGATCTGCATAATCCCGCTAATCCTCCATCAGCTCACAGCCTGAGCCTCCTCATTCATCAACCCATTTATTTGGGACAATACTGATGCAGGAGACACTGAATAATGACAAATTATCTGTAGGACTCTTGAGTTTATAATGTTCAGTGCAGGCTGAGTTTTTGCCAAATCAAATTTACTTATTTAACAACTGAAGAGAGAAACAGAAGCTTCAGAAAACACTACCTGCTCCAGCCAGCTGCAGAAGCTGGATGTAAGATTCTGAATTCCACAGGTATTTTTACATCTTCAAAGAAACTAGGGAGGGCAAAAAATAGGAAAATATTTTAGGAAAACTACGAATTTTTTTTTAATTAAGGAAAAAAAATTAAAAAATTAGAAAAATACTTTAAAATCACATTTTTCCACACCCTGTGACTCAATTATTGTGGCTTCTTGCTGAACCAGAAACATGCTGAGAAAAAAGTTTTGACCGTGCTATTTCAGGATTTCCTTCCACAGCAAGAAAGAGGGAGTGATAAAACCCCCTTGAACTTCAATAAACATCTCTGAGGGAAAGTTCAGAGCTGTTTTTGCTGTTTTATGACGTGATGTCTACAGTGACCATTTTAGTTTCATATTTAAGAAAAAAAATCAACCCTTGTTTTCAATAAAAAGACAATATTAGAAATAAACAGATCTGTTGCCATGAGTAAAGTTTGTTCCAAATGCAGCGCAGTACCTATTGCTTACAAACTCCCTCCCAGAGCAAACACTGGAAACCACTTTTGGAAACACTGACATGCATTTAATGAATATATGTTCAGGAAAGTTCATTAATAACAGCAATGATGTGTATTTGTGCTCATTCTGCGGCAATTTGTTGTGTGTTAAAACACAGGCATGAAGCAAGACACCCTCTTACTGGGTACGAGCTGACAACCTTCCCCCAGTCTCAGCACCAGGGTAGCTCCTGCTCCAAAAACACACAGAAAACTCCCCTGTACAGCAACCACCTTGGAATCTTCCATTAGGTTCCTCACAGGGCAAGAGGGATGAACATCTGGGCTGTGGTTGTGCTTATTCTCCCTTGTTATCTCTCCAGTTCATACTTCATCACTTGCCATGGTCAACAAACACCCTCTGCATGCAAGAGAAAGGCTCGTTTCAAGCCTTGCTGAGTGAGGCGCACACAGTCTGAGAAGCTTACGCTTAGCCCCTGCTCCAACTAGGAGGAAGCATCAGTTTTTGAAGGAGGACAGATGTTTTGACCCTGAGGCAGCAGCAGCCCTGCTGGGACCCCTGATCTGAGTCCCTGTGTGCTCCAAACACTAAATATAGCCATCTTTTAGCAATACTGGAAAGGCTGTAAAAAACAAAACTATAAAACCATGACCCAAAGTGAGAAAAAGGAAAGGATGAAAGGCCAGGATGTTGTCCTTACCCCTAAAAGCCACACTGCAGCACGGCATTCAGGTCAGCTATGTTAACATCAATTTTTTGAGTGCTGTAACAATTTCCACTCCTCTTAACCCTCAAAGCTTCTCCCCCTCCTCACACACTACATCACATCATATGACTAATGAGTTTGACCCTTCTCCAACCCCTATCTGCAGTCTCTCATGGCTCTGTCACTGTTTGCTTCCTGCCTTTATTAAATCAGACGGGCTGTGTGTGCTCTGGGTCCCAGAGCCAGAGGAACATAGCAAGACAGAGAAATAGGGGCCATCCTCGCTCAGCCCTCAGGGCTGCGGGCCTTCTATTTCCTCACTCGGTTGCTTCATGGACGGGCCTCTCCATCATTTTGTTCTCACTCTCATGATAAAACCACTACTTCCTTCTACTAGAAGGAGGAGAGAAATGCAGGCCTTTTCATAACGTCATTCTACACCATGGGGCTGCATGATGGGTTTTCTGAGATATTTCTTATCACACTGCCTTACATTAACAAGGGTGATCCCTTTGGCTTCTGTCCCTCTCACAGTCCTCATTTCTCCCTTCCTTTCTCTTTCATTTTCCTGCACCTTTCACCTTTCTACTCCTTCTCCCCATCTCACACATTCTGACCATTTGACCCTCTCTCAACATCAGTTACCCACTCTCAAAGGGAGATGATTACTGAATCTCTGGCCACTGGTGTATTCCTAACATTTTCACTGACTTTTGGGGACTTTATTTGCCTTTTATCTCACTGGGATGGTTGGAATGGCTAGTGCACCCTGCTTTCCCATTTGTGTTTGGACAGGACTAAGAAAGACTGGTAGAAAAACTCAAGCTAAATAATTCTTCTGGGAATTAAAAGTTCTTTCAAAGAAGAAGATTCAGCAGAGATGGGCTAGTTTTCCTCATTTCTCAGGTGAGCGTCGAGATTTGTTAGAGCCTGGGCAGACCAGTCTACTTGGACTTGTGCAGCAATGAGGCCCTGAAGGCATCCAACCCTGGTCACACAGGATGCCCACCACTTGGGCTGACTATGGTCTCCATACCTGTGAGGGAAGACTTTAAAAATCTGGGTATTTCATTTCTAATTTCAACAAAACCAAATGTAACAATCATAAGTGTTTGGTTGGAAAAGTCCTATGAAATCATCGAGTCCAACTGTACCTGTCTACTACTCAACCACATCCCTGAGCACCTCATCTGCCTGTCTTTTAAACACCTCCAGGGATGGTGACTCAAGCACTTCCCTGAAGCACTTCCCTGGGCAGCCTGTCAGTGCCCAGTGACCCTTTCAGTGGAGAAATTTTTTCTGATGTCTAATCTAAACCTCCCTTGGTGCAACTTGAGGCCATTCCCTCTCATCCTATCACTTGTTACTTGGGAGAAGAGACCAGCACCCACCTTGCTACAACCTCCTTTCAGGTAGTTGAAGCACATTTACATGCTTCACAAAAAACAAGTTACTCCTTTCTGTGCAGCTCCAGCACAGGCAGCCCAGTATTAATACTACTCATGCTACTACGACCCATGACCATCATGGATGTGAAGCATTCACCTATTACCGATCCTGACAATATCTGACAGTTAAACATAATAAGTGAGAGATTTGTGCCACCCATTATAGTAAGTGGGACTCGAAAGTAGATCCTGGAATTGAATTCCACACTTTCTAGGGTGGCGGATGTATAAATACTGCATGTGAGATCAATAAGTGATTACTAGCTCTGTTAACAAGTGGCTAATGTCTTGTTACAGACTTTTATAGAGTCCAGTTGGTCAATAGGTTGCATTTAACCATGACTTATGATCACCTATAGCACATAATAACCATGCCTGTAATATGCTTACACAGTCTATTCATCATGCATTAATTCTTTTAAATTTATTTATGAATATACCCTTACTCTAACATTTCACCAAATGGAGTAATAATATCTGGCAAAAGGAGAAGAGCTCTGCATTTTGCAGCCATTCTTTATGTAGCCCAAGGAACAGATTTTGAATCAAAGGTTCGGTTCAAACCTGCTCCCAGAGTGCAATCCAAAAACATTAATTCTGGCTAGAAGTATTCCAAGACTCCTTGAATTCAGTTAGAAGGAATATGGACCTTGGAGAATGACAATAAAGGAGGAAAAGCACTGAGATGTCTCTGGGGAAAAAAACCACAGACCACAAAGGAATAAAGAGCCACAGGCTCCAGTGAGAAGAGTAGTAGAAACTATTGCAAAATCCCTGTTGAACGCCTCTGGACTAGAAGCTCTGCGGCTGGTTGCACAGATGCAGCCACTGAATGCAAGGAGCTGTGCAGCACACAGAACGCAGGCAGCGCACCTGCAGCAGCGCAGGCAGAGCTGCTGGGCTGCACAGCTGAAAGACAAAGCCTTTTACACACAAAATAGACCCTTGCTTCATGAGCTCCAGCTTGTACCTGTAGATTCACTCTCACGTTTGTAAGGTGTAAGGAGGCATCCTGGAGTGTTTTTTCCCCAGAAGACATTCTCACAGACAGTACAAGCTCCCAACCTTTCTAAGTACCAATTTCTACCAATGTTAGGGCCCTCCCCACCCTTCAGACAGCAAAGGCTTGAAATCAACTTTCTTGCCTTCATATTGCCAGAGTGGGGGATGTAAGCATCAGCTATTGTATGTTTAATGGTGAGGAGTGTGAAGTTTTGCTATCATCTTCAAAATCAAGCAGTTAAAGGGCATTTCAGAAACACTTAATGGGATTTTCCCACCAGTAAACCCTGTACTCACTGCTACATTTTAATAAGAGCAGAATCAAAATCTCATTTATGGACTAAGAAGGTTGTATTGAGGGTAACATTAGGGGAGGCTTTGCCAGAGAAAACACAAGACTTAATAAGAGGACGGCTCAAGAGTATTAGTAAGAAAAGTTGTCAGCTGCCTAGAGGCTTTTTCTCTTCTGGTATCAGTGTGGAAGAAAAGCCCCTGTGGTTGATTCATTATGCTGTTTCATTTCTTCATATATAATTTACATGCAATGTAAATACGGTAAATTATTATTTCTGGATTGCATTCTTGGGCCCAGATCCAAAGCCCACTGAAGCTGAGAGAAAGACTTCTAGGTTGCAAAAAAATCGAATATTACTGAGAAATAGGCCTGTCATAAGCCAGCACTCATTAGAAAGGAGTTCATATTCCAGCAAGGGTTAAAGACCCAGGCCCCAGCTCAGCAAAATGTTAAGTACATGCTTAACTTTAAGGTTACACTCAAATCCCAAGTGGATCTGAAGCACATGTTTAATTGCTTTGCTGAATCAAAGCAAGTATGGATTTTTACCCAAATTTAACTACAGCTGTAAGCTGGACTACTGGGCAGCTGACACCACAACGAGTTTTCTTGAAGAGCTTTGGAACTTCCTTATTCTGGGTCCATCCGGCCACAAAAGCACCCTAAGCACTAATCACAACAACTACAACTGTTTCTCAAGTTCAGTGGAAGAAAAACATCAAGTTCCGTGTCAGTTCAGTTCCTAGATGAAGGCTTGCATCTGTTTTTCTTTTACATGAACTTCTCTGTTCATCACTGCTCCCTTTGATTTTTTCAACTTGCTTCTTCAAGAGCTCAGTGGGTAAATCCTCCTACCTCAGGAGCAGAAAACACTCCTTATTTGGGTGTTAAAGCAAAGCCAAGTCTCTGAGATCTCTGTGCCTTCTGATCCCAATAATCCAGTGTTGGAACAAGATGACCTTAGGGGTCTTTTCCATCAAAACCTTACAGATTTAACAGTTCTTTTAGATAAAAAGCAGTAATTCAGATGCTGCTTATGGTCTGTTCTCCCCACCTCCAGCTCACCTCTTGCACCAAGGTGGGAGAAAATCTTCACGGGTGAAGGAACTACCTTCACCTCCCTACTTCAGTGCTATATGTCCAGTTTCTTTATAATTCCACCCTCTCCACATTTGAATTTAAAGGCAATTTCACAACCCTTCATTCTCTGAATGCTTTTTGTCAGGTGACTACAAATAGTCCTGTTCACAAAATCGTGAGGCTGGAAAAGACCATCGAGTCCAACCATGTTTGTGAGGTTAGCCTGGCAAGTTTAACTAGGGAGAAACCAGCTGCTGCTCAAGTTACTGTGCAAGTATTAACAGGCTGGCCTGCTCCAACATAGAAGCTGCATTTTTTTTTAAGATCTTTTAAAAATACATATTTCAAACCTCACAACACAAGCCCAGAACCTTTCAGCAATTTGCCTGGGGTCACATAGAAAGTCTGTGGCAAAGCAGTGACAGTGACTTGGTCATAAACCCACCAATTCCTAGGTTTGAACCCCAGCACCGAATCATCCAGCCCTACCACGTCTCTTGCTATTAAACTACTCCCAGCAGGGCCTCTGCAGAGCGACAGGCACAAGTCTTGTAGCTCAGGAGTTCCAACTCCCTTCCTTCTACTTTTCCCTATGGTGCCCTCAGAGACATTTTCAGGTTTTCCCCTGAAAATGAAATTATATGAACAGTAAGTCTGCAAAGTAAGAGAGGCTGCAAATAAAGAAAGCAACTGTACACTTCATGTGCGAGCCCAAGTGGTCCATCACAGGCTCCACGCTCAGGCTCTCCTGTCACCCTGCAAATGCCCAGGTCTGAGAGCGCACACACAGTGCCACAACCTCTCAGTTCAGCACTCTTCACATGGTCACGGCTTCTGCCGCTTCGGGGAATCTCCAGAGAAATCCCACGGAGCTGTACAGTGATTTGTTAACGTCATCAAGAACAAGGAAAGACTGCAGGGGAGAACTCATACATATTAAAACCAGAGAGACAAGTCTGATATGTGTGTTGGAGGTCTTTCAAGGTTACCATATGCCACTGGATTAATCCCAACAGTCTTAAGGTAGAGGTGAGAAATGCTCAAATTATTTGATTAACTTCAAAAGGAAAGATTTTTACGCCTCTGCCTTTTGGCATCCTGACTCTGTCCCAAGCCAAGAACTAGAAAACTTAGGAGGAAGCCAGCTCCATACCTCTGACCAATAGATTCCAAGAAGTGTTGTAATCTTGGCTCACTTAAGCGAGCCAGTTTTGTGAAAGGAAAATCTGTGCCAGTGTTACAATAATTGCCTGTCAGAAGCAAGAAGAGTTTTTCTTTTAAGTGGAAATTGGGACAGCCATGAAGAAATATCAAAGCTGCATTTTGCACCACTGACAACTCCTCGCAAACAGGCAGCAGCTAATTCCCTCTCCATTTATCATTTTCTTAAACAGCATCTCAGAAGCACATTGCGGCCGGCGGTGGTTGCCCACAGAGAATAAAATGTACTGACCCACTTCAGATGACCAGAAATCAGATTTTGCCATGAGACAGCAGAATTGTACTCCAACTACTCCCAGTGAGCTTCTCTTTTCCCTTTTTGCCGAAGTGAAACAGAAGCCTGTTCAGTGGTTGGAGCCTTCTCCTGCTGGAAATCATCCTGGGGAGTACCCCCAGGGCCAGGGCGAATCCTCTGCCACAGGACAGAGCCCCAAAGCCCTCTGCAGGCAGAACGATTCTCCTTCCAAGCATCCCTGAAGAACTGGGAGTCTAGAAGTCCCAGCATTAAAGCTCCTCTTGGGAATTTCCCTCTGTTGCAGAGCATTTGGGGACTTTAAGAGCTCTAAATCCCCCCTGTATCCAACAGCATCTTTTAGTTAGAAAGTTTGAAAGCAGCAGCAACACTCACTATTTCTAATCCATTTCCAAAGCTTTGCTCAGCAAACAATGCACCGCTTAACCTCCCAGAGCCAGCAAAGAGGACAGAACGATGGCTATTCCCCTAGTACAAAACCAGAAGATAACACACCATCCCTGAACGTGCAAGAACCTCACGCTAATAGGTCAGGGAAATCAAATG
The DNA here is from genome assembly GCA_013389865.1 of Piaya cayana. Lineage (NCBI taxonomy): Eukaryota > Metazoa > Chordata > Aves > Cuculiformes > Coccyzidae > Piaya > Piaya cayana. Next base: position 392,536 of record WAAB01004965.1, read on the forward strand.
CAGAGGACTGCATAGGTGCACAGCTTATATCCTATAATCCCACTACAAAGGGAGCTTCCCCGCTGCCACTCCGTAGTGACCCAAGAAAGCTGCTTGGTTTATGTCTCCCTTAGCACCTTCAGGTGTGGCTGAGGGAGGTGGTGTGTCTCCTGCTAGAGGATCAACCAGCGACGGAGCTGAGGGGCTGAGTAGAACCCAGGCAGAGCCACAATGTGAGCAGTACCAGTTCTGTTTTCTGTCTGCTGCACGGCAGCAGGAATTGCACAGCCCAGGGCCAGCCTGCCAGGCAGGAGAAAATGTAGTTTCCAAATGAAAGACTGCCTCAACCTTACAGGGTAACACATTGGTTTCCAGTTTCACAAAATTGGAAGAGGATCTTGCTGGTGTTTTTTAAGTTCAGCTGTCCATAGTGTGAATAATGTTCTATTTGCACGTGTGTTTTAATTCTAATGAAAGCTGACAAATTTGTTCAGATGGCAATTATTACACTTCGCTCTATGAAACAATAGCCTGTTGTTATCAATGTGTTACATTTATGCAGCAGAATATTTTCTTCCCAGTAAATCGAAACCCAAAACACAAGGTAAACCAGGACTCTACATAAGACTAAGCCAGAAATTCTTACTATTTAATGACTGGTGCACAACCTGGGATTCCTTGGAAACGCAGTCTTTCTTTACAGGAAAGTCTAAAAAGCATGAAAATGAGGAGATTACTGGAAAGAACAAAGGTCCTCTCAAAACAAGGAGAAGTGAAAAACACTCAACCTAGAAACTGAGGATCTTGGCAAAGCCCTTTCCAAATCCAATCTCTCCAGCTGCTCCTCCCAGGTGAGTTCTCCCACACAAGTCACAAGAAACTGCTGTTGAAGAAACTGCTCAAACAAGAAAATGCTGGGCTACTACCATACCTGGGAACCATTTTGGTCACCAAAACCAGCTCTTGTGAGCAGTGATTACAGGGTAACACACACACCTACCACTTCTCCTGCTACTCTCTCACTGGTCTCACCAAGAACAGCTTTTAAATTCCTTCAGAAAACCTTTCCACCCTGTATGCAGACAGGCTGTCATACAGAACAGCGTGCACACAATAAGTGAGATGGCTATTTGTAGGGCCATTCCCCTCCAACAGGATCCTGTGGGAAAACCCTGCAGTGAAACCACGAGGCTCTAACTCGTACTGTCATTCTGTTACGCACTTGGCTCACGTCTAGCCTGCTGGCCACGGACACATGCTGGCTGTGTAAGAAACTGCAGTAAACTTCTCTCATGCCAGCTTTTAGGTGTTGCAGACTTACTCATCCTCGTACCATCAAGTTGACACATTCTTGATTTGCCCAGACTGGAGCTGGCTTGGCTTGGGGAAAGACAGTACTGGTCAGCGCCAGCTGACTCATTCCCAGGGGTTTTGCAGCCACCAGAACTGACATATAGACATCCTACAGAGTTTCAACTTTGCTTTACCTCTCCTGCAACTACAGTGGTTTCTCACTCCTGTAATTAGGTACACTACAGTGATCCCTTCACAGTTCTGGAAGACCTGGTGCCTTACGTCACATATTCTAGCAGATACGCTGGTTTTTGGGACAACTTTTTGCGGTCAAGGCTAAGACATACCTGTACAGTTCTGTAGCTGCTAAGTACCTGACATTTTGCTAAGATCTGCCTTTTACACAGAAAATGGGTGCAGTAAAAGCAAAATCAAAGTTAAACTTAGAATGCGATGCAGCCAGAATTTCCTGCCACAAGGGGAAGAGTATGCAAAGTGCAGAGAAGAAGAGGTACCTGTAACATTTACTCCATTGTTTTCCCTGGAAGGAATTTGAAAACAGGAGTCCCCAGAGAGTAACTCACTCCCCTATTCTGTACATCTGGGGCTAGAACTTGAGCTAGGAAAGAAATCTATCTGTGGGCACATAATTGCAGAATTCTTCATTCCATGGAACTTGTGCACTTTCATCTGGAACATCTGGCATTGATTTCATTTGCAGAGGCTGTTGATTGAATCCAGTACGGTGATTCCCATGTAAATAGCAATCATCTCCTGACATCGTCATTGTTCGGTGGGAAGAAAAAGGAAGAACAGACAGGAAGAGCAAAATGATCACAGATAGCTTCCAATTTCATTTGCTTGGTTCTGGATACGCCATAAACAGTGTAAAACCTGGATGCAGTCAGACTCACAGCTCACAGGAGAGTAGATCACAAGAAACAACTTATCTGCACAAGTTGATAACAAAGCAAAACCCAGGAACGATACCTGCAATGCTCAGCATGGCATGAACTGAGAGACCAAGAAGATATTCAAGGTGAACAACCATCGCTCTGAATTATATCCAGACTTGAAGCATGGAGTCACACTACTGAATGAGCAAAGAGTCAAGTTCTGAAAACCCTCAATCCCATCCAAAAAGCACCAGGTTTCAAAGACTTTCTGTCTACTGAAGCCCTTAAAGAAGGGCAGATTTCCAGAAAAGGTCAGACCCTGGAAAACCATGCAACCATATAAGTCCATTTGCTTATCCAGGTGGCTAAACAGGACTAAAGACTTCTACCAAGATCCCGCTCCCACACCAAAGCAACACATAAAACCCTGTAGAGGGAAAGTGTCTGGAGCTGCTAAAAATATAAAGCCATAAGGGTTTTATAATGCCTCAGCTAATTCTTGGAGGAACACTTGTTCTAGGTATTTTTTTGCCAGACCAGACTGACTGCAGCTGTAAAGACCTCAGTAGATGGCCCCATGAGACAATCTGATGGTACTAAGTGCGGTGAAAAGCAGCATCCAGGAGGTGTATTTATGGAGGAACTAGAGTTAATAAATGCAAGGGCGTATTTTTTAAAGTCCCCCATACCTGACTAGTGCAACCTGATGCCCACAGTTATACAAATGCAACTGAATGACAGCAAAAGTCTTTTCTCCAAAAGATGAGCTTTTCCCAGACACCAGACTTGTGAAGGAGAAGTCTCTTTGCAAACCTTAAACACCTATTTAATAACAAGGATCTCTTGAGGCTCAGGTATGGACCTTTCTGCTGTCCTTTCCAGATTCCATCAACTGAAAAGATCAAAGGGCCAAAGACCCCACTTTGGGCACCTAAGCTGAAAGTCCAATTAAATTGAACAAACACAATTGAAACAATTGTCCATTAAAATGAACAAACACAGAACTTTCAGAAGTGTTTAAATGAATCAGGTGGAGAAACGCTGCAGTCAATCATTTTTATGCCTGTAAGTGCTTTTGTCTTTGCAATCACTCACCTGACCCCAGTGCCGTGTGTTCTCCTCAATACATCAATATATAAACC